>NQII01010532.1:0-36416 GCA_002778355.1 Clitarchus hookeri
TATCTAAAATGCTTATTAACGACCCCTGGTGTTATTCCTGAAAGCTTATCAGGAGACGGCTTACAAAGAAAGTACTGATTTCAATTAAACAAACAACTACGCCTTACCTAGAAATCGAAACCATACCTCCCGCACCCCAGACCGGCGGCGCACTAACCGACTGCCCCACGGGAGGTCAGCCACAGCCGAGAAGGAGGCATTAGGTTACAATGTGGGAATTTCTTACTGAGCTAGAGACTTTCCAAGGATCAGGAGTATCAGACCTAGTATAACTGTGTGGAAGATAATAGATTGTTTTAAGTCAGAGTCCTTTTCAGGGCAATTTTATTCCCTACTGCTCCTATGCCTGCAACGATTTTCAAGACTGACGAATCTATTGTGAAAACGCAGGTGTTCAGTTGNTCCCTACTGCTCCTATGCCTGCAACGATTTTCAAGACTGACGAATCTATTGTGAAAACGCAGGTGTTCAGTTGCGATAATATACGTAGTTCTTACTGAAATATAGTTATTACCAGAGTTTTGGCGTTGCAAAGAGTAACGCAGCAGAGCCAATATGACAATGCGTGAGTTATTCAGCAGAGTATGCGTATGCACACTATACTGTGTGAGTACACTCCGCACTGCATATGTGAATGCAGCGAGTTTCAGTAGCAGCACATGTACCACATGGATAAGAATGCTTCGTTTCTGATTAAACCTGGATACAAACTAGTTACGGTACTATTCGCTGCCAACTTGTACTCATGGAATAATAGNTCGTTTCTGATTAAACCTGGATACAAACTAGTTACGGTACTATTCGCTGCCAACTTGTACTCATGGAATAATAGATGATCAGAATCAACATAACCTATTCACGGGCGAGTTCAAATTTAAGCTTTAACAAATAAATGTTATTTCCGTGTATAAAGAGCGTCACAGCTGTATAACATTGAAGCTATTGCTACGTCGCCTTTACTAATGTTTGTGCCGCAGTTTATCAGAATGCTAGGAGCCGCAGAACCAGTGGTAAAGTGCAATTCTCACATTACTAGAAGATATTTCTGATCACTAGTTTCTCAACCCCCTTCCTTGTTATCGTTTCATAGAAAGGCTCGGAATCCGCAGATTCATGACAAAAGCAACAGGAGTTGTAGATATGTGGCGTGCTTACCGAGCCTTCGCCCTCTGTACTGNAGCCGCAGAACCAGTGGTAAAGTGCAATTCTCACATTACTAGAAGATATTTCTGATCACTAGTTTCTCAACCCCCCTTCCTTGTTATCGTTTCATAGAAAGGCTCGGGATTCGCAGATTCATGACAAAAGCAACAGGAGTTGTAGATATGTGGCGTGCTTACCGAGCCTTCGCCCTCTGTACTGAGTCCTGGTGTTACAGCGGACATCAGCAGCAGCAAGGCCAGCATGGATATGCTACTGGCGGCCATGGCAGATTCTCTCCTGTCAACAAGTACATTCTCTCACAATAACTAGCTCAGTCACACACTTTCCAACAGTACACACATATTTATATGACATATGCTAAGCTAATTATGCATCCTCATTTTGTCTGATGAACGTTATAATGTAAAATTACGACATTACTGAGGTTAATCAAATTGATNCAACAGTACACACATATTTATATGACATATGCTAAGCTAATTATGCATCCTCATTTTGTCTGATGAACGTTATAACGTAAAATTACGACATTACTGAAGTTAATCAAATTGATTTCATATTGGTGTACACATTTCAGTTTTCTACATGGAGAATTTTTTTAAGTAATGGGTTTCAAATCGCAAACTTTACAGGAAATACCATGAAGTATCAAGAGTTCTTCCTGACGTTAAGATACAGAGAACCACACGAGTACAGACTTAGTGGGTGCCGCAGAACCAGAACCGTAGATGCTAGATATTTGTAGACCTGACTTCAATAACGCACTACAATTTACGTACACAAGTAAATGTCTGGTTCCGGTTTAGTTAATTGGTACCAATATCCTGATCGCTTAGTGAATACGTTAAGTAATAGGATAAACTAGAAATTTTATTATCGATTTATAAAATTGTCATATTAGCCTATTGCATTTCATATATATTTCTTAATAATTTTGGAGCAAATATTTTTTAGTGACAAAATGAACTGATGTTCCAATGGTTAGATTATACATAAATATATATAGAGAGAGATAGAGGAGACACTCACTGTTATATATACTCACTGACTGTTACAAATTGTAATCCGTGATGTTTATGTGGACTCTAAATAATGAAACTACTATTCCTCTGTGTACGCGCGCAGGGCTCCGGCGATTGTTGCCACCAAGTGTGCAACTGAGCCCTGCCACAGTTGTAGCTGGAACTAGGTACAATGATCGCGTTTTAATATAAAACCAAACAGCAGACAAGGCCTTTATCGAGGAACCAGCGATCGCCAAGGATTTATAAATGTACAACCTTATTTTGTGGTAACTGCGTTTCCAATGATTTTTCTTATAAATGTACAACCTTATTTTNCCGTGACGTTTATTTTAACTCTAAATAATGTAATTACTATTCCTCTGTGTACGCGCGCAGAGCTCCGGCGATTGTAGCCTCCAAGTGTGCAACTAAGCCTTGACACAGTTGTAGCTGGAACTAGGTACAATGATCGCGTTTTAATATAAAACCAGACAGCAGACAAGGCCTTTATCGAGGAACCAGCAATCGTCTACAGTGGTTTGGGACAACCCTTGAAATCAGAATAAAATCAACCTGACCAGGACTTGAACCGCAGATATTTGGAATGCGAGTTTATATGGCGTCGTGCCCAGACAGAAGGTGGCCCTCTTCTCTTTACGCCAGTGAGAATTTGGAGAATATATAACGAATGTAGTTTTACAGTCGCAGGCAAATTCTTGTACTCTCAATGTCACGAATGCTATTGCTGCAAAGTAAATATCCTGTGGTAGCAAATTACTGTATATTCAATAAACCATGTGACATGATACAATGTTCTAGTGGAAAATTCTACAAGACCTGCTATCCGGACCTGCATGCAAGCAGGTATGGATGCAGTATTTTGTTGAATAACCTGTCTTACGATACAAGTCGAATATTCTCTACATGGTAGAAATTTTGGCCAACCAGAGAGTGAGTGGTGATAGGCCACACTTCGTAAAGACAGCAGTCGTATTGTTTATTTCGTTGTGCGAAAATTATGAGGTCATTAAATAAGAGTGTAATTAATTGAAAATAAACATGAAAATTTGTTTTATTCATAACAATATTTTTTAATTACTTAGAATATCCACATTTAACACAAACTGTTCCAACTATCTCAAAAAAATCGACTCCATGCGCTTATGGATATAACATAATCTGAGAGTGAAATACGTCCTAGTATAAGATTTGTACAAATGATATAAAAATGGGATACTATAATGGATTTCACTAAGAACTTACGTGATATCCGTTAATGCATGGAGTGGCATTTTTTTGTGGTAACTGGAACAGTTTGTGTTAAAAACGGATATATATACTAGATTTGACAATGTTTTGGTGTTTTATGTATAAACTACACTTTCATCCTTTTTCTATTGACTTCACAGTTTTCAATGACCTTATAATTTTCCTCAAAAGGAAATAATTTATGTGTAAACTGTTTTCACTAAGAGCGCCTTATCACCGCCCACTCTCTGGTTGGCTAAACTTCCTATCATTTAGAGAACCTTCCACGGAAAATTGTACACGACTAATTAACCCAACCTTTATGTAAATGGCCAGCAGTCGGCTAATTCTTCTATAAAACAATCCATACGTGCGGCTATGCAGCTTCCATAGTCTTCCAAGGAAACTTCCATCGTGAAACACATCTATACATAAACCCAATATTTTATCTTCAAAATAAGTAGTTTTCAAAATTACATTCGTTTAGACGACGGTTTTAAAGAATCATTCAAAAATTAAAATATAACTTATTTTACATATATTAAAGAACAATTTTACAGATGTGTGAGTGTTTGTATATTTTGTTACTTCTACATTACTTTACACATATGTGAAATATTCTTTGGGAATATTTTAGAAGAAGATGACAGATAAATGAAAAATCTTTTATTTGCCCACAAATGTATTTTAAATTGCTTAACCAATATAACAGGTAGTACTAGTTTCATATTAATTTTCCGATCTACTAACATTTCCCACAACAANTGCTTAACCAATATAACAGGTAGTACTAGTTTCATATTAATTTTCCGATCTACTAACATTTCCCACAACAAATCAGACAGTAGGGTATTTAATTAACTTATAAATTAAAGAGTTTCCATTTCCCAATGAGAGGGATGTTAGTTCCCCACAGTGACATTACTGCAGCGTGGTTGAACGTCACAAATATCACTCAAAACAATATTATTTAGAAATACTGGTGCCGAAATTTAAATATCAAGTCAATTACATTAATTATATTAAACCTAGTAACATTAACTTTTTAAACGCATATTAGAATTTATAAAATAATATAATGCAGGTTTATAGAGAAAAGAATACAGGGAGTCTAAAATTGCTTTCTTAAAGGTTTATTTAATCATAACTGATTATATACTAATCTGTCAAATTGTCTGAACATTCAGTTGCAGAGNCTTTCTTAAAGGTTTATTTAATCATAACTGATTATATACTAATCTGTCAAATTGTCTGAACATTCAGTTGCAGAGGATTAGGCCGATACAGAAAACATCATTATTGAAACTATTCAAGTTAAGAATTTTTTGTGGAATAAGTAATTACTACACTATAAATAACGTATATGTTTTTGGTAATACCCTTAACGTTTACAGATTTATGTTGAATGGCAAAAGTCTTATAAAAATAAAGACTTTCTAATTTTAAATGTATTTTATATAAAAAAATTTAGTAAGATGAAGTTTGATATGCCTGATTAATGTTAACAATACAAAGTGAATTGATCTTCTATACTACGAGTAGTCATTCTGTCTGAGAGTAAAAGAGATAGTTCTGAAGTAGGTTGTTATTATAAATGTATTTATATCATCCTGATATTAGACATTCGCCTTATACAACACTCTATGTGCTCTGACNTTGTTATGTTTCACTTAACTAGAAGATATGATGCTCATCAGTAAGTGTCTGAGAGTAAAAGAGATAGTTCTGAAGCAGGTTGTTATTATAAATGTATTTATATCATCCTGATATTAGACATTCGCCTTATACAACACTCTATGTGCTCTGACGTCAGTCTCCCTCCGAGCTCTGGTCCCACTACGACGATACACATTTTCTTCCTGGGAACACTGTCGCTAAATGTATCAGACGGTTGTTACATCACGTGCCCTTCTTACACAATACAACGCCTTGTTCGTTCTCCAGACTCAGTAACAGACAAAACCCTCACTACGCGCTGCCGTGACGACGTCTGGAGTGACGGGTTCACGTGCTGGTTTTCTGCCTATATCACGTACGTGATCCTTGTAATTGGCCAGACATGATGATCAAATGTATAAGAGGCCTATGCATAACAGCTATGCATGTTTCATATTACTGTATTCACGCCTGCATGGTGCGATATTTACTGCGCCTCGGATATAACCNATAACAGCTATGCATGTTTCATATTACTGTATTCACGCCTGCATGGTGCGATATTTACTGCGCCTCGGATATAACCACATAAGTACATCAAGCGCGATCTGAAATCTGGCTAACGTCACAAGTCATCATGATTACTGTATTATGGAAGCGCAGTTATGACGCGATAGTTACATTATGACCTCCAGTCATATGATGTTAGGTTGCTGAAATGTAATATTCAGAGTTGTAATATACGNCGCGATAGTTACATTATGACCTCCAGTCATATGATGTTAGGTTGCTGAAATGTAATATTCAGAGTTGTAATATACGAATATCCTTCATTACTGAAGTGTTTTCACGCCAAAATTTTGCTGTCATATCGTAGTTAGCTATGTAACTAGAGCTGTAGTGTACAACTTTCGTAAATAATATGAACAGATAACATAAATAAGGAATGAAAGAAAAATAAATTTTATAAGTCCGTGCGTGATATTGTGATATAGAATATTCACACACACATATAGCTAACTTGATATATTTTATAGATTTTATTATTATTTTGCACTGCGTTATTGGTGTAAAGTATTTTCGNCACATATAGCTAACTTGATATATTTTATAGATTTTATTATTATTTTGCACTGCGTTATTGGTGTAAAGTATTTTCGCGACATTTAGCGAATCTCTTTTTATTTAAACGTAAAATAAAATTATATAAAATTTATAAAACTAAAATATACGATTTTTCAAGTCTTTCATATGCTTGAAATTTAAAATCAATCTGTGTTGAAACAGTCTGTTTGTAAACAACTATCAAACGTTCCAATGTATCCGTGCGGTCTACAGTCTTACAATATTCAGGATATTTCCACACTTCACGGCAGCATATATAATTACGACCGCCTATAATGTGCACGCGATCCACAGTATTTATGAGATGGCAGTGATTGTGCAATCCACAATATACGAACAGTCAATTTTGTTCGTACAGTCTTTAGTATTCAGCATTTTGCTTGGTCTGGACAGTCAATGTTCTTCATATTCTTTGTCAAAATTACACAATGCACAAGCATATGAAAACGTCCCTTTGCTTCGACACTTGTGACAACTCACACTACGCAAATGCAATTTTTTTGNAATGCACAAGCATATGAAAACGTCCCTTTGCTTCGACACTTGTGACAACTCACACTACGCAAATGCAATTTTTTTGCAAATCGTCTAGCGTCAGACCACTTAGCAGAGACTCACAACTGGTTTCGCAATAAGACGTTTATGATTTGTATGGTGGAATACAAAAGCACACTGAGTGAAGGGAAAATACGAAGCGAAATACGTAGAAGGAATGGTGTAAATTGTACTTGAATTCTAAGCATGCATACACACTTTGAATGCATAAAAACNGCGAAATACGTAGAAGGAATGGTGTAAATTGTACTTGAATTCTAAGCATGCATACACACTTTGAATGCATAAAAACATTTATAGACCTGCAATCATCTGTAATAATTATGATGTAGATATAAATATACGGCTTATGACAGAAAAAGGAAAAGTAAAAAGGTTTTAACGTAAAATGCCAGAAACTGCTAGTTAATAAAGGAAGCGAATTTTGACAGTGTTTCAAAAATATCATAAGCAAACTCTGAAACTATAACGGCAAATACAATCAGCCATTGGTAACAATATAAAAAGCTGTTACAATAACAATAATTCTTTTAATATATTTTACTGAGTATTTAATGAATTTTAAATACATTTTATTCATCACTATAATNCAATAACAATAATTCTTTTAATATATTTTACTGAGTATTTAATGAATTTTAAATACATTTTATTCATCACTATAATTTGTTGTAACTTAGACTTTCTTTGTTTCCAAGAAAAAATCCTCGACGCCTTTCCTCAGAGGCAATTTGTATGAAAAGTGATTGTGAGATAAACGTTTATTTTTCGACTGCACTGAGCATTAAGAATTGTGCGTGATGTACATGTGTATCGCAGCATAGGAAGAAAGATTTATTGNTTTTTCGACTGCACTGAGCATTAAGAATTGTGCGTGATGTACATGTGTATCGCAGCATAGGAAGAAAGATTTATTGATTTAGTATTGCCATTTCATCAATAAGTATTATGACACTGATGTTAATCTAGGTTTACAAGTAGATTTGTGTGCCGTTATAGGGTATTTATTTCTGTTGTAGGCTAGGGCATCGATATTTTNAATCTAGGTTTACAAGTAGATTTGTGTGCCGTTATAGGGTATTTATTTCTGTTGTAGGCTAGGGCATCGATATTTTGTTTGATCATCATTAGGTTATCTGTAACAACAAAGGCGTTAACTTAAAATATTATACATATTTTATGGCATTGCCTATCATCATTGCGTCACCCAGAGCAACGATTGTCAAACTTATGAATTATTTTACGTCTTTCAGCTGGATTTGGGTAACGCTTTATATTATCTGTTAACGGTATTCACCAAAATAAAATGCAGAATATTCCATTTAATCTTACNGATTTGGGTAACGCTTTATATTATCTGTTAACGGTATTCACCAAAATAAAATGCAGAATATTCCATTTAATCTTACTGTGTACAGTAGTGGGCCCGACGTTGAGCAATGTTCCGTCATAATTAGACGTTAGTTCACGTTGTGTAATATTATATTTTAATTTCCTGGAGAAAGTAAACTTATCTGCACTTACACTTACACTCGTAACTTACACTCTCAATTTAGTTTCAAATTCTAGTTTGCTTTTCAGGTTGGAAGAAATCAGGTCTTTAGAGCGTTAATTTTAAAACGAATTTGCTAGATGTAAAAATTGGTGATTTCATTTACTTTGCTCTAATTATTTACTAGTATTTAAGTGAATAGAATATAAAAGGTTAAATAAATAGTTTTCATAAATATTTAGCAATGAAATTTATTTTTTTACTAAATTTGTATTTATCTAAGTGATGTACTTGCAAATGTTTTGGTTAAAAGTGGTTTCTGTGGACGGATGACTGTAAATTTCCCGCAAACCCAATTCACTCACGTTTACTAAAGAACGGTTCCATTATATGACTTCACTAAAAACTGGTTTGAGGTTTATGTGTTTAATATACTCAGTCTTTAAATGAAACTTTCTTGGGTAGATACTATGATGTAATACATATTTTTGGAGTGATTACAAATCATTTCATTTAGACCAGAATTAAACTCCTAGTGCTTATCAATTTACTCTAAGAACAAAAATCGTTGAATATTTGCTGAACTCATAAAAGTAATATTTCTTTTTAATCCGTTTAATGATGGCACATGCAACACAATCACGCTCAAACTTGCATAAACACAAACGAAGGAAGGACAATTATCGTCTNGTTTAATGATGGCACATGCAACACAATCACGCTCAAACTTGCATAAACACAAACGAAGGAAGGACAATTATCGTCTAATCAGTTCAGCGTCACCCAGAAGAAATGTCCACTTCTATACTTACTGTTTGCAACCAAATCCTATCACGTAGAATAAATTGCGGAATAGTTTTCTGGCACTAAGTTCTTATAACCACGCAGTAAATAGGAAGTAAATAAATTACATTCAAGCCTTTTTAATCTGACCGATTGTCAGTATTGCTGACAACTGAGACAATTCAGTACTGACAGTCTTGATGCGTTCTTTCTGCCCTTGTCTGGGTGGATAGAAAGTTCGGACACTAAACAGGAGTCGCTGGTTCGATTCCTTTCTAGTAAACTAATTTGCAAAACAAGGAACCAACTGTTTATAGTAAGCAAGTTTGCATCTCTGTTAGCAAGTCTTTATTTCTGGAACTCGCATGAAGGCATCCCGCCATGTAAGCAACACTCTTATGTTTGGTAGTTCGCTATATGTATTGTTATTTAGTTTATTTTTTATTTTAATTTCAAGTTTATGCAAGCACAACTTTACTTGTTTATATCCTTCCGAAGCAATACACTTTCATTGGAGACACACAACTTGTACGACATATACTTTAGCAGCTGGCTAGAATACACATATCTCTCTCCCTCTCTGTATATATATATATATATATATAAATATATATACATATATACACTTTCAAGCCGCAATCGTTTCAGTACTGCCAGCTTCTACATTACAAGGCTTTCGCGCGGATTTTTTTTATAGCTTGGACCAAGATTTTTTCCCTTTCACAACCGGAACAACCACACAAGACGTCTCTAAAATATCTGTGATTTAGTTGTATTACTACAACAAAATAATTAGTGCTAGAAGTTTGTCCCACCCTNAGACGTCTCTAAAATATCTGTGATTTAGTTGTATTACTACAACAAAATAATTAGTGCTAGAAGTTTGTCCCACCCTTTCCCCCTCCCCTCTTAAAACCCTGTCTAGCTAAATTCACCAATATAACCACCTATTAGCACGTGATATCTACAAGCCTTGAAGAATTGATAAGATTAAAGGAAACATATTATCATATTAGGGTTTCTACAAGTGTCTCACTTACCTCGTGAGGAAAATGCGGTTCTAAAACAACAGCCACACGCTAGCGATAGACTCGAAGTTCTACTGCAAGATGTCAGCGTGCTGCGATGCTAGCTCTTATATAAGTAAGCGGGCAAGCTGGACTTTGTGCAGGCGAGAACGAGACAGCAGTCTTGTGTGCGTTTTTTCTTACATGATGACTCGCCACCCGTACTCCATCTTTCAGTTTGTTAAATCACGAATTTTAAGTGTATATTGAAGCTTATATTACATTTTCACAATTATGATGAGGCAAATCTATATAAATCACTCGTTTGTACTTAACTAACGGAATTGGACAAACGTGCAATAATCGTGTTTAGAATATGAACTGCAAAAAACAGCTGCTGACACAGTTAACAGAAATTCCTCTCTTCCACGAAAATATTTCAGGCAAAAATTTAACAGAAGTGCAAAATAAGGAATTATTATACTATGTGGTGTAAAGTTTCTCATATTCATAAATTTTTTTTCTATAATTGTAGTTAAGTTTCATTGGTCCTAACGTGTGAACATAATCTAATAAAAACTCATTATTATTTCAGCATTAAGACAATAGCAAAATTTTATGTGTTACATAGGTACAGATATCGTCCCTTCTATGCGGTTAATAAGACTAAAGCTATTTATTCAAGATGATGGGTTGAGTAAACAGGATAATAAAAAAGGATGTAATACATATAATTATTCAAAATGACATATTGTACAATAAACAATGTAGTTAATAATTATACAAAGTGTTTTTTTTTTTACATTTGTTACAGCGTCGGGAGGTGTTTAAATATGAGAAATGAGGTAATAGTCTATGTACAGCTTATGACCTCTATGATTATTATGGTAGTTAACGCAACCCCCAAAAATATGACAAAACAACTTTCAAACGAAAATATTAGAGATTACAAATATTGAAAAAAATTTCTGGTTTTTTACAAATAGAATCGATCCCACTATTTTCATAAAACTAACACCGCAAGGCTCATTTTGATCACTCGGAACGATTTGGGGGGGGGGGATCGTATTTACCAGCAGGCCTCCACCCCCTCACCAAACAACTATTTACTTTTTAAATTTGAGGAACATATAATGTTAGCCTCACACTTCCACACAGCCGCTATAAACTACACATTTAACCCACACATTTCCTACAACCCATTATAAAAAATAAATAATTAAAAATATTTTATAAATTTAGGAAAATATGACATTACTGACCCCGGCCACAATGCTGGAGCACAATGACCTTGAGTTTAACCTCAGTTACCTTGAAAACAAATACCAAGATATTTTTTCAAATATCGAGTAAAATTCTAAAACTTGTGACGATAGCCCACCCTTCCCCTCCACGGGACTCAAACACCCTACCTATTACCCTCCATCTCTCTCCGACCAACACCCAAAAATATAAAAATTTAACTAAGTATGCAAAATAAAAATAATAATAAAACAACCTTAGAAAAAATTATATTNAGTTACCTTGAAAACAAATACCAAGATATTTTTTCAAATATCGAGTAAAATTCTAAAACTTGTGACGATAGCCCAATCTTCCCCTCCACGGGACTCAAACACCCTACCTATTACCCTCCATCTCTCTCCGACCACCACCCAAAAATATAAAAATTTAACTAAGTATGCAAAATAAAAATAATAATAAAACAACCTTAGAAAAAATTATATTGATGACTCCGACAACCATGTTGGTTGTTGTAGAACTTGAAAATAACCCCAATGACTTTAAATTCAAATTATTTAAAATAGCAAAATAAACTAAAAAATCAAAAATCCTAAAAAAAATTGTGGAGAAAAATTTCAATACCTAATGCAAAAAAAAAATTGGATATGTGTGACACAGAGGTTTCGATTCCCACAGATATACCAGAGCACAATCTTTCCTGGTACGATCATCAGCAAACGACCAACCTTCGCCAGTTTTTATTGGCTCTTTAGTCCACAAGACTACAACCATCCAAGCCAACAATACCAGCTTAAAAAACGAACTGGCCGTAACAGTCAACAACATCGTCAAACCATTAGGACAACCCATACCACACAGAAATTTTCAACCAGCCAGTCGAACAACCATCAAGTTAAGCCAACCATAACAACTGCTAAGGGGGGCCATCCAAGCAGTTATATAGATTAATCATTCCTAGCAGATCATATCTAGAGTCCACACGGAAAAACCTTACCAGTCGACCAGGCGAACCAAAAACACCAGCCAAACATACCAACCATCCATACCAACGAAACACAGACTCCTGCAGGCTGAGTTCTGCAAACTGACTCATGAAGATTGACTTATGCAGAATGACTTCTGCACACTGACTCCTGCAGACTGACTCCTGCCAACTGATTCCTTATCAATCCTCCTCAATTCTCTTCCTAAATCCTCCTTCTCTATCTACCTTTTAAATCCTAAATCTTACTTCTAAATCCTTCTCCTCAATACTCCTTCTCAATACTCCTTGTCAATACTCATGATCCTCAATATAACTCCTCCTCAATCCTCCTCCTCTACGATCATCCTTCTCCTCGATCCTCCTACTCTGTAGGCCNAATATAACTCCTCCTCAATCCTCCTCCTCTACGATCATCCTTCTCCTCGATCCTCCTACTCTGTAGGCCTGCTCCACAATCCTCATACTTCACAATCTGCTGTAATTCTCACAAATCCTCTGCAAACCTCTGCGATCCTCGCCCACAATCTCNCAATCCTCATACTTCACAATCTGCTGTAATTCTCACAAATCCTCTGCAAACCTCTGCGATCCTCGCCCACAATCTCTCCATTCCTGCTCTGTAATCCTCTCAATCTTCCACAATCCACGTCAGTTCTCACAATACTCTACAATCAGCACCAAACTCACCACAATCAACACCACATGCACTGTAATAGCTCCACCTTCTCCACAAACAACATTGTCTCTTCCAAAATTGCTCCGCCTGCTCTGGAGACAGCACTGCATGCTCTACCTGCTGCAAAATCAGCACCGAATGCTCCGCAATCGATCCGCAGTTNCCTGCTCTGGAGACAGCACTGCATGCTCTACCTGCTGCAAAATCAGCACCGAATGCTCCGCAATCGATCCGCAGTTGCTCTGCAAACGTTCTGCAATCAGCACAGCATCCTGTAGTTAACAGCACATGCACAATTCTCAGCAAGTCTCACCAACCCACTGCAATCCTCCTCTGCAATACTCACCAGTCCTCCTTAGCAATACTCACGAGCCCTGAACATTTCTCAGTATTCCTCACCAATCATTCTGTGAAATCCTCCACTTTCCTCACCAATACTCACTCATCCTTCCATCAATCCCAATCCCTCGAAGGATCCTTCGATCAACATTAGGTTTTTCATCAGTCCCTGCCATTATGCATATAAATTACATTCTTTTACTGACTGTATCTAAATTTTTGCATGATGACTGACTCCTCCCAGCTTACTCCAGCCGAATGACTACAGCTGCATTGCTCCTGCTGGCTCCTGCTGGCTGACTCGTGCCGACTGACTCCTGCAGACTGAATCCTGCATTTATTTTTATTTTGATTTATGTCTGCCAGCTTTACATCCCTTGCACAGAACCAGATCTTCTACCACACATGTAAATTAAAAAATATAATAGCAATCTGAGGCCACCCACCTACACTGTTTGCACAAGTTATGATCATGATGATTAGAAAACACACATATAGTGAAAAACTCACATTTATTCAGTATATAATAAAAATGGGGTGAAGAGAAAAACATATTTTGCAAATATGAATCATGGGAACTCTAATAAAAAATGTATTTATCCCACTCACAATAACAGGATGTGACATTATAATCGACATCTTAATTGATGTCATACAACCTTGACATAATCATTGACCACCATCCAGGATGTTATCTACTGCTTATAACAAAAAAAGTACAATTAGTTTTAAACATTTTTAATGAACAGAAAAAAATTATAATACCTTAGGTGATTGAAGACAGTGGACTTCGATCTTCGTCTCCAGTTTCGTCTTAGACAATGCAAATANAATTATAATACCTTAGGTGATTGAAGACAGTGGACTTCGATCTTCGTCTCCAGTTTCGTCTTAGACAATGCAAATATATTATAATTTTTTTTCATTGAGATAAAATTGTTTGGAAATCAATTGTAACTTTTTTGTTTTAAGCAGTATATGACATTCAAGATTGTAGTCGAAGATCAAGATCAATGTCTATTATGTAATTTAATTGTCAAATATGGTGTCATGGTTCCTGCTATTGCAAGTGTGGTAAAGAGTTTTCTCAGATTGTTCCCATGATTTATATTTGCAAAATATTATTTCCNAATTATAATACCTTAGGTGATTGAAGACAGTGGACTTCGATCTTCGTCTCCAGTTTCGTCTTAGACAATGCAAATGTATTATAATTTTTTTTCATTGAGATAAAATTGTTTGGAAATAAATTGTAACTTTTTTGTTTTAAGCAGTATATGACATTCAAGATTGTAGTCGAAGATCAAGATCAATGTCTTTGATGTAATTTAATTGTCAAATATGGTGTCATTGTTCCTGCTATTGCAAGTGTGGTAAAGAGTTTTCTCAGATTGTTCCCATGATTTATATTTGCAAAATATTTTTTCCNGTTCCTGCTATTGCAAGTGTGGTAAAGAGTTTTCTCAGATTGTTCCCATGATTTATATTTGCAAAATATTTTTTCCCCTTTGCCCTAACTATAACCCTAATTTATTTCAATAAATTTTAGTTTTTCTGTGCAAGTGTTTTTCAATCATCATGTCCAGTACCCACGCAAATGGCGTCTGAGGGTTGCGTCGGAGTGGTCTCATATTTTTATATTGGNTTCAATCATCATGTCCAGTACCCACGCAAATGGCGTCTGAGGGTTGCGTCGGAGTGGTCTCATATTTTTATATTGAACATGTAACATAAAATATCTGGTACTGTACAAGGGATGTGAACTGGACGAAAATAATATAAAAAATATTTGCTGGANTGGACATGTAACATAAAATATCTGGTACTGTACAAGGGATGTGAACTGGACGAAAATAATATAAAAAATATTTGCAGGAGTCAGTTTGCAGGAGACAAATTGAATAAATCAGTCGACAGGAGTCACTCTTCTTGAAACACTTTGGAGACAGTTGGCGAATGAATGTAATTGCTATATGTATAGGTTAGGGTAGACGACATACCAACGGATTGCTCGAAGGATTAGTGAGGATTGGGAAAGATTTCTGAGANTATGTATAGGTTAGGGTAGACGACATACCAACGGATTGCTCGAAGGATTAGTGAGGATTGGGAAAGATTTCTGAGAATTGCTGATGTGTGGTGGGGGTTGATGAGGATTGCATAAGATAGCAGAGGAGGATTGGTGAGTATTGGCGAGGATTCGTGAGGATTATTAAGGATTGATAAAGATTGTGGGGGATTGGTGACAATTGCAGAGCGATTGTGGAGTATAAAGTACTAATTGCCGAGCGTTTGTGGAGCGAATTGATGGAGTTTCGGAGAATGTGCAAGTGATTTCAGACTGGGCAGTGTGATTGTTGAGCGATTTCGGAGCATGCGGTGCTGATTGCAGATCAGGAAGAGAGATCGCAGAGTGTGCAGTGGTGATTTCAGAGTAAGTAGAGAAATTATGGAACAATTGCTATCAATTATGGAGCATGTGGTGCTGGTTGCAGATCTGGCAGAGAGATCGCAGAGTATGCTGTGCTGATTTCAGAGTAGGTAGAGCAATTATGGAACAATTGCAATAAAGAATGCAGTGTGTGGTGCTGATTACTGAGCAGGCAGACNCAGAGTAGGTAGAGCAATTATGGAACAATTGCAATAAAGAATGCAGTGTGTGGTGCTGATTACTGAGCAGGCAGACCAATTATGGTGTATGGTGCAGATTTTGGTGAGTGTGGTGCCGATTATGGAGCTGGTAGAACAATTTTAGTGTGTTACTGATTGTGGTGATTGTGGTGCTGACTGTGGAAAATGTAGAGAAATTAAGGCGCATGTGATGCTAATTCATGAGAATTGGTGAGGAATCTGTTGGATTGAAAAAAATNAAAATGTAGAGAAATTAAGGCGCATGTGATGCTAATTCATGAGAATTGGTGAGGAATCTGTTGGATTGAAAAAAATCAGAAGATTGCTAAAGAG
The DNA here is from genome assembly GCA_002778355.1 of Clitarchus hookeri. Classification (NCBI taxonomy): domain Eukaryota; kingdom Metazoa; phylum Arthropoda; class Insecta; order Phasmatodea; family Phasmatidae; genus Clitarchus; species Clitarchus hookeri. The sequence continues at coordinate 16,244 of NQII01010532.1, forward strand.
GATTGTTGAGGAATGTGGAGGAATGCAGAGTTTGGGCGAGGGTTGTGATGNAAAAAAATCAGAAGATTGCTAAAGAGGATTGTTGAGGAATGTGGAGGAATGCAGAGTTTGGGCGAGGGTTGTGATGGCTTTTGAAGGACAAGAATAGCAGAGGAGGAAGTTTGAGGAGGATTAAAGAGGATGACAGAGGATGAGAAGGATTTAGAGGGGTTGAGACTGTNATAGCAGAGGAGGAAGTTTGAGGAGGATTAAAGAGGATGACAGAGGATGAGAAGGATTTAGAGGGGTTGAGACTGTGGAGGATTGAGGAGGAAGGTGAGGAGGAGTCAATCGGCAGGATTCAGTCTGCAGGATTCAGTCTGCAGGAGCTAGTNGGAGGATTGAGGAGGAAGGTGAGGAGGAGTCAATCGGCAGGATTCAGTCTGCAGGATTCAGTCTGCAGGAGCTAGTCTGCAGGATTAATTAATTTGTTTGTGTTAAATGTTGGTGTGGTTCCTGGTTTGCTTAGTTGGGCTGGTCGGCTGGTATGGGTTGTTGGCATGGTTGGATGATCTGCTTAGTCAGTTGGCTTGGTTGGCTGGTGTGGTTTCTTGGTATGGACCCTAGTTATTGTCTTCTAGGAATGGTCAGTCTGTATGGCTGGTTGGTTAGTCAGTATCAGCAGTTGTTATGGTTGGCTGTTGAACTATCAACAAACTGACCCACCAACCTTTAATACACTGGTACGAGTGGTTCGTATGTTTTGAAGTTTTTGTAGACTGACATGGCCAGTGTGTATTTTAAGCTGGTATTGTTGACTTGTATGGATGGAAGTTTGCGGACTTTACAGCCAATAAAAACTGGCGAGTGTTGGTCGCCTGCTGATCGTCACACCAGGAAATGGTTGTGCTCTGCCATGTATATGAGAACCATATTATGATAATCACACATATTCAACTTTGTTTATTGTGAATGTTTTTTNTGGTTGGAAATTATGTGTGGTACGAGTGGTTCGTATGTTTTGAAGTTTTTGTAGACTGACATGGCCAGTGTGTATTTTAAGCTGGTATTGTTGACTTGTATGGATGGAAGTTTGCGGACTTTACAGCCAATAAAAACTGGCGAGTGTTGGTCGCCTGCTGATCGTCACACCAGGAAATGGTTGTGCTCTGCCATGTATATGAGAACCATATTATGATAATCACACATATTCAACTTTGTTTATTGTGAATGTTTTTTTTTCGAAATTTTTATGATTTGTTTTTATATTTTGTGATTTTTTTTTCAAATTTCAGTTCATTGGGCTTAATGTCCAGATCGACAACTAACATGGTGGTTGAATTCATTAACGTAGTTATTTCCGCGATTTGTAGTTAATTTAAGATTTTTTGCAGTTAAAAAAAAAAATTTGATTAGACGGCAGTCGGAGAGGGGAGCAGGTGGTGGTAAGGTTGTTGGTGTCGAGGGGTAAGGGTGGGGTAATATTATATCTTCTTGGATTCCTAGAATATTTTTAAATTTTTATAAATTTATGTTTTATTTTATTTCTAGCTATGCCCTTAAGGTCATTGGAGTCACTATCAAGGTCACTGGCATCTAACATGGAGGTTAAAGTCGTCATTGTAATTTTTTCTATGTTTTTAAATTATGAATTCTTTTTTTTAATGATTTAAACATCTGAATATGACTGATAGTTTGTGTTGTTTATAGCAGGAAGAGGAGTTTAAGGTTAACCTTCCTCGAATTTTATATTTCTTTTACTTTTGTGATTTTATTGTATTTTTGATTGTGCTGAGGTTGCGGTTGCGGAAGGGCTGAATTGAGCTTGGGTAGGGGTGTGGTGAAGGGGGTGATGTCGTGCAAGAGAAAACCGTTCCCCCCTCCTCAGCAAATTCTTCCGGAGGATCGAGAAGAGCCTTTAGAGGTATCTTTTTTAAAAATGGGGATCAATGCTATTGAGTGAATAATTGGAAATTACGGGGTAAAAATGGAAATGCAAAAGGGAAAAAAGNTGGGTAGGGGTGTGGTGAAGGGGGTGATGTCGTGCAAGAGAAAACCGTTCCCCCCTCCTCAGCAAATTCTTCCGGTGGATCGAGAAGAGCCTTTAGAGGTATCTTTTTTAAAAAATGGGGATCAATGCTATTGAGTGAATAATTGGAAATTACGGGGTAAAAATGGAAATGCAAAAGGGAAAAAAGNAAAAATGGGGATCAATGCTATTGAGTGAATAATTGGAAATTACGGGGTAAAAATGGAAATGCAAAAGGGAAAAAAGATGTTTAAGGGGAAAAATATTTGATTTTAAGATGAAATTTAAAACTTTAAGGGAAAGTGGTAATTCCAACACAGCGACAGTCAGCTGTGGCTCCGGTGCCCTATGTCCTTGCTCTCGAACTGGCATAATCATACTACTGCTGCAGATCGAAAGAGCATCAATTATGCAATATTTTACAAGTAGCATTTATCACTTCAATTTAAATGATAAGAAAAAGGACAAGGTAGATTTATTTTATATTAATAACATAAACATTAAACATATCCTGAAAGTATGTTAAGCTACGAACAATTATTATCTGTCCCCAACATACATATACACATTTCACACGTACATAGCTTAACAGAAATACCTGTGATTCTTTCTTGTCTACATCACTATGTTTCTCCTCTTCTACTCCTTGTACTTGGGAGAAAGGAAGATATAGAGGTAGATAGAGAAAGTTCGCGGTCACAGAAATGGATGTACAGCCTAGCCCGAACTTTTCATGTTCGAAACTTACTTAATATTAAATGTATTACAGCATGAAATAACTATTAATCTATATAAATAGGTGGCATGTATCCACTGCCCTTTATTTTATTCTAGTTTCTCTTATATATATTTAGCACTTCTATTTTCAGTTTCTCTTTTTCTTCCTTAATTTAATTTCTTTGATTTCTTCTGTTTCATCACTGCTGTCTTCCTAGCACTAATCTTTGCAGTTCGTTATTTAAGAAACCCGCTGATGTGATTTAGCTGGTTCCTGTTATCGTACCAAGTGGCACCTAGGTTGCCTGCNTTCGTTATTTAAGAAACCCGCTGATGTGATTTAGCTGGTTCCTGTTATCGTACCAAGTGGCACCTAGGTTGCCTGCATGCTAGCATTGCGTTGGTAGTTTACACAGCAGACAGTACTTCACAAAGTTTGAGATGGATGGAGTAATGAGGAACTGACGGCATTTATTTCTCGTGTGTTGGAATGATGCTGAATGCATTAGCTACACGTCGTCAGTTCACCGAAATGTATCCATCTTGGCTGTTACCAGATGCACATGCATTCAATTCAATTCATCGGCGTTTTCGTGAAACAGGAACTGTACATGCAAGTAACCACGATGTTTGTGAACCACAGTTAGACATCGAGCACGATGTACCTTTATGCTAACCCACATGCCGGAGATCGAGTAATCGCTAATGTACTGAACGCATCACAGCCTACAGTATGTAGCATTTTATGACGAGACATCACACGCATATCACTACCAGTCAGTGCAGACCCTTATTCCTCCTGACCAGCCTGGCTGTATATCGTATTGCGAGTGGTTCCAATGCCAAATTAGGCGCGCCCCATGTTTCTACGGCACTTTATTATTCACCAACGATATATACTTCACGAGGCAAGGTGTCTTCAACTTTTAAAACGAGCATTTGTAGGCACACATCAACCCACNTATACTTCACGAGGCAAGGTGTCTTCAACTTTTAAAACGAGCATTTGTAGGCACACATCAACCCACATCCAGTTCGGGAATCCCTCTTCCAACGTTTGTTTTCTCATAATGTTTGGGCTGGGATTATCAATGTTATGTTCACTGGCCCACACAGCCTTCCCATGTACCTATATAGAGTGTCCTATCGGCACCTCTTGGTTGACGACCTGCCACAACTACTTGAATATGAACCACTGGATCTACGAAACGACATGTGGCACATGCAAGATGTTGCACTGGCACACTTTAGTAGCACAGCAACGCAGTAGATGGATGCGCGGAACTCAGTGCAATGGATTGACACATGTGAGCCATTAGTTTGGCCGCCCAGATCACCAGAATGAAACCCAGTCGACTTTAGCTTGTGGAGTCACTTGAAGGCACATGTGTAAGGTATTGAAGTGGACAATGTGGATGATCTCTGGCAATGTATACAAAATTCAAACCATACCATTCAGGCTAAATCCGGTATGTTTGAACATGTGCGCCAATCACATGAGCATCGCATTCGTGCATGTATGGAGATGGGTGGCTGACACTTTGAGCAAATGCTGTAACCATGTAAACTTTCCGCATTCCAGAAAAAGCACTTTTGCTCGAAAATGGTGTTAGTTTTTTTTTTTCGACCACCCCACCTCACATTACCACTCTTAAATATGGTGTAATTAACCTGAATTAAGAAAAAAACATGAACCAGGTTGTCAGTTGGTATGTCTGGCGCCATAGCAGCTTTTAATGGTTGCCTACTTCCCACGTAACTACAAATCTGATGTCCAGTTCAATAAGGATTTCTGCTTTAACTGTCGGGATTAGCGGATACTAACAAGACGAATATTTCTTATTTATGTTTGCATACTAATTGCTAACCTGGCATGTCAAATTCTTTAAAGCACAGGATTAAAAAATTCTAAGCATTTGAAGGTTTCCTATTCCTATTTAATGTATGACGGGGTATACTCTCCGTAACGCTGTTTTGTGGGGTGACCTGTCTTCTATAAATTTGCCTGTTTGCAAATTGTCGTTGCTTTATCGCAAGTGGTTTCCAATTTATAGTTACATAACACATTTCATGTCACAATGTTCCATAGAATCTACCACCTCAGAAATATCTTTAGGCCCTATTTCGTATATTTGTTTCCTTATTTATTTGTTCTAAGGATTCCGCTCACGCCAGGTGCGTATACANCTTTAGGCCCTATTTCGTATATTTGTTTCCTTATTTATTTGTTCTAAGGATTCCGCTCACGCCAGGTGCGTATACATTAACGACTCAGTCTGTTTAGAAGCGACCGAAATTAAAACGTTATTTCGTACCAACTTGAAAGCCAAGGAGAGAGTTGGAGGAACAGTGTAAGGATGGGACTTGTGTGAGTGTCATGGCTAAGCCACATACGATTTAGAATTAAAANGAGAGTTGGAGGAACAGTGTAAGGATGGGACTTGTGTGAGTGTCATGGCTAAGCCACATACGATTTAGAATTAAAAAAACAGAAGTAACGGGACCCACCACTCGTTGCTTTACTGGGGTNCATGGCTAAGCCACATACGATTTAGAATTAAAAAAACAGAAGTAACGGGACCCACCACTCGTTGCTTTACTGGGGCTGGGGATACATTACCGCTATAGTGGCCATGGTAGCCTTCCATGCTTACTGGTTATTCTGGACTAAGTATGGAGGCANGATACATTACCGCTATAGTGGCCATGGTAGCCTTCCATGCTTACTGGTTATTCTGGACTAAGTATGGAGGCAGAACTTGTCATAGTCTCTGTAAAAACACCTTGACAGAAGATAATTACAAAGTGCATTCAATTTCAGAAGTAGAAGACAGGCTTCCAGATGAAACAATTATTGGAACATTGTGTTATTAAGGGGGCAGAGGTGCCTTATTCCTGGTCGAAGAGTGGCCGTGGTGGTCTAGTAGTTAGACTGCTCGCCTCCTATTAAAGCGAACCGTGTTCAATGCCCGGCCGGGTCACTTCCGGATTTTCGGAAGTGGTAATCGTGCCGGATGATTCCACTGTTCGACTGGATTTCTGGGAGATCTCCTGTTATCTCGCCCTGCATTCCATCACTGCTCCATTCTTAACTCATATCACATTCATCGGCTCTCAAGACCTCGTTGTTAAGACGGTGGGTTGAGTTGAGTTGAGGACCATCTTCTCCATTACACGTTCTGGGCACGCCCCCTCCCATGTTCACAGTATACACCTGCAACAGAAGAAATGAAAGTGAAGAGGTGAGGAGTGAGAGACTTGCTAGGCAGACAGCCTGCCACAGGCGNCAACTCAACTCAACTCCTGGTAGAAGAGGTAATGTGCAACTGGGCACGCCCCCTCCCGTGTTCACAGTAGACACCAGCAACAGAATAAATGAAAGTTGAGGGGTGAGGGGTCAAAGACTTCCTAGGCAGACAGCCTGCCACAGGCGCAGGTGTATAGCGCTGCAGCAGAGAGCGCATGCGCAGTACCAGACAGTGGCAACTGCAGTGGCATTACATAGTGCACCCGCTCCCTCACAACCCGGAGTGTGACTGCTCTATGTTCCACGACATGAAATATATAATTGATCACCTCGATGTCTTCTTTTAGGTATTGTATTTTGAAGGCTTGTGGGAAGTCCCAGTCTCTAGGTGTAGTGTAGTTACAATGTGACACTACATTTGTTGATCGCTCAGCCATATAACTATTTTGGCGTACGTTTTGACTTATGACTGCGGCATATTGTGCTTCTCATGATGTTGTATAATTGCACTGCACTGTATCTGTAGTGTTTAGTCTATTGAGATGTACGGGGCCGAGGTAATCTGGGCTTTGTGTGCGTGTTCGTGCGTGCAGACGTCTCAGTTGTTCGCTATGGGAATGCTCAGTCCTAAACTACTATGGCAGCCTGTGCGCTCAAAATGAAGTAAAGACTGCCACTTGGGCACTCTCACTAAATTATACACCGAGAAAAAAATGGCGGAATGTAACACCTGGTTTACTTGGAGAAGTGTAAAGTAAGAAGGAAATATAAGGTTAATTTTTATAATGGCTAACTATTTGGTCTCAGCGGCGCCATGAATCTAATGTACGGTCGTGTGTGGGCCACTGCGCCAGCAACGCAGTAAATAATACACTATTCTGCTCCAGATGTGATGCATAACGTTATACAGCGCACGTTAATACAAACCACTCTGCAGTGCAAGAATAAGGAGCCGAACAAGCAGTCCACAATAAGAGAGGACAAAACTTAGTTAGACAGGCGGGCTTTACAACAGATGTTCAAATTAATAAACGTCCATTCGCTAGCATCTGGCCGCGTGCCTCACTATATTATCTTGCACATTAATCAGCATCTCCTCAGAAACTCTAGTAATTCCGGTATAAAGTTTTGCCCGCATATCAACATTGATGTACGCTGTATAAATCTAGTCGTTGCGACCAAATGGTTAACAGTAATACAAAATTTTCCATAGATTTCCTCATAGTTTCCATTTCTCTATGCGACCCCAGTATTACAATTTACTATTTCTTTTACATGTTTTATATACGACCAGTTATGTCTAGTTGACGAAGACTGCCGATCAAGCCCGAGACGACCCGAAATATATGATACCTCAGGTCCTTCACAGACGCATTCTAAATACACAGATCCAGAAGTCTTATTCGTCTACTACTGTTATGGAATTTCGTTTTTGTGAGAAACCTACTGGAGTAAACAAATGTGAGCAATTAACATTATTTTATATTTTTATATTTATGTTCGGTTATGATGAATAGCACCACAGCTTGGAGGGAGAAGCTTCCTCTCTGATTTCTTCTATGCGGTGTTCTAATTAAAAAAAATTTCAAAATATTTATTTTCTTATGTAATATTTACAATTATTTATATTACTATTTATATTTTTAATATATTGAAACATTTTATGCTANTTTATTTTCTTATGTAATATTTACAATTATTTATATTACTATTTATATTTTTAATATATTGAAACATTTTATGCTTATTTTAATTTGTAGACCACAACATTATAAATGTAAAGGAGTAAAGCACTGGTAGATATTATTTTCTGAGAATGAAATGAAATTGTAAAAGATTTGTTATATTAATGTATCATAAACATCTTACACATTCTTTCTTATTTCATACATATTAGAACAATGAGGGGAATTTTAGTTATTTGTCCAAAGAATCAAAAATGTAGTTCAACATTATTTTTGAGGAAGCTATGCATTTATTAAGGTCTGTTTACTTTTATGAAGTTATATCGTTGCTGTTACAAAATAATTAGGAGTGAGTTTCAAAAAAGGCATAATGTTAGGGAGGGTAGAAAAATAAAAAACTTCAGAAATTTTATGAAAATCTTGATGTTTAAATATATTCTAAGACATTTATTAAATTTGAATGAATTAAATATATGTTGGTTTGCAAACCCCATAGAGAAAGTGTAAACAAAATAAATAGCACTATCGAAATTTTTTTGGCATTTTTGAACCTGTTCATTTCATGGAAATACTTATGAATTTCTGAACTTTTCAAGTTCACGTTTAAATATTAGGATTGAATTTGAATATCGAAGACACGGACACCAGGATTCAAGATGGTGTCTTGATGATTTAATATACTGCATGTTTAAGTAATAATGATAAAAACATTCAGGAATAATAATAACTGCAGAATAATCATGTATGCAGATAAGGATACTCTGCTCAAAAATCTTTAGCTTAAAGTTTTATTCATAATTGTAATTACTAATAAAGTTTAAGGAAAAGGTAAGGATCAGTAATTAGAAATTACGTAATTCTGTTATTTTCAAGCTCTGCAGGCTGCAATCAAAGCAACAATTCAAGTTTTCTGTNGTAATTAGAAATTACGTAATTCTGTTATTTTCAAGCTCTGCAGGCTGCAATCAAAGCAACAATTCAAGTTTTCTGGCAATGACGCAGGCATGGTAACATCGCGGTATGTTCTATCAACTATGGTCGAATAGTACTGGAGTGGTTCTTACGACGTGTCCTGCAGACAGTTAATTAACATTTTATATAATCCCCTTTGAAAAAACATCCGTCTCAGATCCGACAAACTTATAGTAAATAAACAGGAGCCTCCTCTTTCGATAAAAATTCCGAGGGAAGTTTGGATAAGGTAATGATGGTAATTATTTGTTAAATGAGCTGGAACCACATTTTGTTGAATCCACATGCGCTGACGAACATATATCAGGAGTTTGTATCTTAAATCTGAAACACATTCTTTATAATTGTAGTAAAATTTAGTAGAAGAATATATGGTCCTATTGAGTCAACATGAACTATGTCACATGTTTGTATCGACGAGAAACTGACTTTGTAAACTAATTTATATGTTTCCGTAGTCGCGGAGACGAGTGCGCGGACATTAGAGGACTGCAGCGGAAGACATCAGTAGTGGTGCGAGGTGTCGGCGAGCGTCGAATATTATCAGCGGTGGCCGGCTACAGGAGACCACTGGAACCTCATGGCGCCAGGGTAAGTCAGCCACAGCGGCGGAAGGCAACAGGGAGCCACTGCAGCTTCACGTCTGGCTGTGGCGAGGGACGGCTTGGCATCCTCACAGGTAGCGACGAATTTACATATACACATTGTCATCAACATCGATGAGCTGAGGTNGTAATTAGAAATTACGTAATTCTGTTATTTTCAAGCTCTGCAGGCTGCAATCAAAGCAACAATTCAAGTTTTCTGTCAATGACGCAGGCATGGTAACATCGCGGTATGTTCTATCAACTATGGTCGAATAGTACTGGAGTGGTTCTTACGACGTGTCCTGCAGACAGTTAATTAACATTTTATATAATCCCCTTTGAAAAAACATCCGTCTCAGATCCGACAAACTTATAGTAAATAAACAGGGGCCTCCTCTTTCGATAAAAATTCCGAGGGAAGTTTGGATAAGGTAATGATGGTAATTATTTGTTAAATGAGCTGGAACCACATTTTGTTGAATCCACATGCGCTGACGAACATATATCAGGAGTTTGTATCTTAAATCTGAAACACATTCTTTATAATTGTAGTAAAATTTAGTAGAAGAATATATGGTCCTATTGAGTCAACATGAACTATGTCACATGCTTGTATCGACGGGAAACTGACTTTGTAAACTAATTTATATGTTTCCGTAGTCGCCGAGACGAGTGCGCGGACATTAGAGGACTGCAGCGGAAAACATCAGTAGTGGTGCGAGGTTTCGGCGAGCGTCGAATATTATCAGCGGTGGCCGGCTACAGGAGACCACTGGAACCTCATGGCGCCAGGGAAGTCAGCCACAGCGGCGGAAGGCAACAGAGAGCTACTGCAGCTTTACGTCTGGCTGCGGCAAGGGACGGCTTGGCATCCTCACAGGTAGCGACGAATTTACATATACACATTGTCATCAACATCGATGAGCTGAGGTTTTCCAAAATGGCTTTCCAGTGCCATAGGAGCAGTGAAAACGTCGAGAGGACGGTGAGACGAACAGTACACATTAGTGTAGTATTTGTAGTGTAGTGTTATGTGTTGCATATCTGGTCACCTCGCATGCTAGTGTACGAGTTAAATGAGGACACCGCGGAAAAAAGAATAAAGGTANAGGACGGTGAGACGAACAGTACACATTAGTGTAGTATTTGTAGTGTAGTGTTATGTGTTGCATATCTGGTCACCTTGCATGCTAGTGTACCTCAATTTACTCCTGTGGCGCCTTTTTTCTTATTTCCAAAGACGTGGTACAGACGTTTGGGAAACCTTTGTTACCCGAGACAATAAAACTAAAATGACCGAAACCGCAGAGAGTAGCCCTTATACTGAAGTGTATTTTGTGTAGTTCTGCACTAAGTGGTAAATTCATATGGTTTATGATACAAATCACTGAAGTCTTTGAACAAAGACGGACCACATGGAGGCACGATTAGGGCAGACATTCGCGATAAACTGATACCTCATGTAATGGTCCCGTATTCTGTTCCACGTGACAGTAGAAGGTCAGGAGGTGAGTCTAATGAGAAAGCTGAGGACCTTTATAGCAGAGCGTAGTGGAATACGGTGTCCTGGCGATCTGACTAGCTACGGCTGTTTCTGACAGTGCAGCGCAGTAACCCGTGAGCCCAAAGTGACTGAGAGGAGAGATCAGGCTGCTCCCGGGGGAACATCATAGACGATGGAGTGGTGATGCATTATGAACGAGGCAGAGTGTTGGGCAGTATATTGTTGTTAATAAGCAAGAAACGAATTATTTATCTCATTGGTTATTATAATTTATACTTGTGTAATATTTGATTTACTTGTGTAATATTTGCTTTAAAAATGTACCGCTTTTCTACTCTGGAGTTAAAATCGTAACTAATAATGCATAAGTGATCAAAGTTGTACACACATTATGTTTATTTTCTGAGGTATCATATTCCATGTTAAATTTCATTTGATTTTTAATTAATGTAATTTCATGCTATTTTATCTAATTCATATATTGTTTNCATATTCCATGTTAAATTTCATTTGATTTTTAATTAATGTAATTTCATGCTATTTTATCTAATTCATATATTGTTATATTTCGCTGTTAAACTCATCATTATTTTTGTGTGTGACTTAAAGTAACCGAACATGACCTTCAGAAAAAATTTTACCAATGTCATACTCATGTAAGAATACACATAAAAAGACATTAATAAACCTAATTAATTTACGTAATAACCGAAAAGTATATTAAGCTAACAATTTACTACATTGTTTTATGAATGCACCTTGTATTTATATTCATAACACTTGAGGAATCGCGTGTATGTGACACTTACGAAATAAATCAAAAACATAGCTAAATAGGGGACTGCCCACAAAATTTATATTGCACACTATCCACATTTCTTGACCGAAGTCCATTGGAAAATTGTGTCCACAAAACATGAAGCTTACCTTAACTTTATTTTGATGTCCTCCTTGTGGAATGTCGAGTTCCATATTATATTCGACACTGTCAACTAAATTAGATTTCTTCAGCACCTGAAATTTCGTCACTTTTTTTCCTCAGAATAAATGTTATTTCTTTGTTGCCCCAAATTCACTTTCTCGCATTTCACATTCTGCAGGAGCTACATCCCCTATATTGCAATGCCTCCTTCTTTTAGCTGGATAATATGAAATGTATTTTTCTTTGACCTTTCTCAGGAATGCATTAGTGGTTTATTTTTAGATAAAGACATATCACAGCAGTTGTGGATGGTATCCTACCTCTTGTGGAAATTCTCTTCCAAACTTGGATATGTGGGTGACGTCTTTTAGGCCGTCAGAGATGGATGATGTATCAGGTTATTCTAGCACTAACGACGATGTAGATATGCCGAAAAAAACTATGTATAAGTNTTGACCTTTCTCAGGAATGCATTAGTGGTTTATTTTTAGATAAAGACATATCACAGCAGTTGTGGATGGTTTCCTTCCTCTTGTGGAAATTCTCTTCCAAACTTGGATATGTGGGTGACGTCTTTTAGGCCTTCAGAGATGGATGATGTATCAGGTTATTCTAGCACTAACGACGATGTAGATATGCCGAAAAAAACTATGTATATGTCATGGTTTGGAATGTCCAATTATGGAGTGTATATATTTACAGAAAAATCTTAATTTTCTTTCCTGTATTTACCTTTTCGTGAAGCTGTAATGAAATCCGAGTCTTGCGGAATGTTCCAATCTATAAATACATGCAATGCCAGCTTACGAGAAATTGACATACTAATTCTCAAACATCTCCATGTCTTGTACATGAATTATGGTCAATGGCTGTCTCGTAACCAAATTCTAACGTGTTCGCTGTAGTAAGCCATGTAATTGCGGTCTAGGGGCTACATTTGGTGGGACCAGTGTGGCAGCAAAGAAATTATTATGGCATTGGTATAAGTGGACTTCGTAAAACGATTGGAATTCTGCAACTGTTTGACGCAGAGATATGATGGAGGTGACAATTTCATTTCATTGAATCTGTTTACGGATTTAAACATTTTTTTTATGAGANGACGCAGAGATATGATGGAGGTGACAATTTCATTTCATTGAATCTGTTTACGGATTTAAACATTTTTTTTATGAGTAATGAAATCTTCCATGACAGTAAAAGTATAACCTCTGCTGACAGAAACCCATGTACCACCCACACAGCAAGCCATGAAATGAGATTCTTTGTGACATATCTGCTACTTACTATGATACCGCGGGATAATGACATCTCTGTGTGGCCAGTGGTAGACATCACGTTGAACAGAAACTAAGCATTATACTTTCTGACCAAGTGTATACATTTGTAGTAAAATATACGAAACCTGTTCCGAAACTTCGTGAACTGAGTTAGTTGTTCGGAGTCCGAAACCTTAGGAGGCTTGGCGTGGGTATCATTTTTTAAGTAGCGACCTTCACACAATATACCCTGCTCTTCTCAAATACATATTGCCGGAGTAGAGGGATTGGGGGGACTTTAGCACATCGGGACTTGGGAATGGAGCATTGGAGCTGTTTGTGCCATCACCCCAGTCGGCCGGCGGCCAGCTAGGATCCATGTGACCTTGACCCTAACCTTTAACCCCAAAAATCCACAAAATTTCCAAAAAAATGAAATTAATTATATTAAGTATATAAAAACATTATTCAAAAAATATTTAAAATAATCAAGAAATGTATTACAAAATAAAATAAAAAATTTAATTTCTGGAGGATCGCCAGACCCCCCTCCTCTAATATTTATTTTACCATCTTGGTCGGTGCAGTCCACCATCTTGGTAGACGTCAAAGCCACCGTCCGCAATTTTGATACGTGTTGTCTGAAATCATGGAATATACAGTCCGCCATTTTGGTACGCGTCACAGCCACTTTCCGCCATATTTTTTTTCATCTGTCATTTGTTTATACATTACTAAAGCTTGTCTTTCACCTTCGTTGTATCGGTATCTTGGTTTCTTCGTTTGTCTTTTGTTTTACATTGCTGGGGCTGTCCCCGGCACTGCGCACAGCAGACGACTGACCCTCTCCACTCATCCCTTCCAATATCATTAATTGACCAATTGTCCCACCCCTGACTCTCACTGTCTAATTGCCAAACCCCTTCCAATATATATGACTGCGCCGCCAAAGATTATCATTGGCTTAATAACTTGGGTGTTTTCAGACACCTTCGTTCCAACCAATAAGTTGCCTAATTTAATCGTGAGGGCGCCACATTTTACTTGCCGCCGTTTCAGAGATCACGCCACCAATAGTGCCAGTCAACAACACGGGAGACGCGGATGCACGTACTTATCAAGGTATGCAATTATCAATATTTTGTATGTTTATGATGTAATTTTGTGGTAAATTCAAGTAGGTGTAGCTTTATTTTTATCTACAATAGTAATTTAGCTTTTACATTGTGGAATAATCACATATTTATCAGCTAAATGACAATGACGCAGTTGGCAAAAGAAATATAACCTCATTTCTTTTGTGCCATTTTATTATTTTTGATCCCGCGGGGTAAATACGAACACTCTGTGTCGGGCAATCGCGAACGTTCGGCATTACCCCTATCCTTTTGTTCATAATCTTTTTTTATTATTGTTTCAGATGNGTGTCGGGCAATCGCGAACGTTCGGCATTACCCCTATCCTTTTGTTCATAATCTTTTTTTATTATTGTTTCAGATGCCTCGTGCTTACAAACGAAAGACCGAACTGAAGTACAGTTTAGAAGATCTCAAAAAGGCTATAGACGATGTTAAGACAAAACAAACTCACCCTCGGCAAAGCAGCAGAAACCTATATTGTTCCAAAAACAACCATTTTTGACCACCTAAAGAAAGACGTGATAAAACTGCCAAGGTCTTGACGAAAACCTTTATTTACAGACGATCAGGAAACGCAACTTGTCGATTATATCATAAAATGCAGTAAACTCTATTATGGCCTAACAAGCTTCTGACGCTCACAATCATGCCGATGTAACCGCAGCAGCTCAAGATCACCGTGTTGAAGACCATGATGACCAAGCTTCTGATATAGGTCCTGTTAATTCACAAAGCGATGATGCAAGCACGCATGCCGTTTCCCTATCAGAGATCGTTGAATTGCCTATTATGTCTCCAAAAATATCAAAACGCAATATCAGGAAGAAAAAATCTACTATTCTTACGAGCACATCTATGAAAGATTAGTTAGAGGAAAAGGAAAACAGAAAAAGAGCTAAAGCAGAAGAAATCAAGAAAAAAACGGAAAAAATGCCAAAAAAAGAAACCCAAATAAAAAGTCTGAAATATCGTAAGAAGAAACCTTCAAACAAAGAGAAGGGCGAAAAGGAAAATGAAGACTACTTTTGTATATTTTGTAGAGATAAATATATAGATCCCCCCGCTGAAGACTGGATTATGTGCTACGTGTGCAAATAATGGGGTCACGAGAGTTGTACTGACGGACAGTCAACATCGTTGGGTTTTAAATGTGATCTCTGTCGTTAATAATGTTACTTCGTAATTACCCCCCTTGGTGTTCGTATTTACCCGACTAATGTCGGGTAAAACCGAACACTAAGGGTTTTGTTTTTCTTTCATAATTTTGCAATTTATTAAAAAAATATAAATGTTGATTAGTGAATTCGTTAGACAGATAAGTAAACTTTATAATTAAAAAATAAAAAACTCTGTGATCAAATCCCACTGTTTTATTTACGTTTTTCCTTAGGTGTTCGTATTTCCCCCATTTTCCCCTACGTGTGTTGTCCGAGCGGCCATAAAATCCTTTCGGCTATTTTGGCATTTGGAAGGGTACGTTCGCTTAGTGCCTCAGACAAACAGGACGAGTTACCGTACCTGCCGCAAGAATTTCTCCTGATCTGCGCACCTAACAAAATTTCGACCGTATTCATGTATTTGCCGGCCTACCTGCAGCAGAACGAAGACATACGGGATTTTCTTCCGTGCAAGGAGTGTTTCGAGGGCGGCACCACCTCAGTTCCCGACACACCGCATCTCAGGGGTTGGTGCAAGGCCCGCCGAGCAGCCCTCGCGACGTCTGCGTCCATGGAAGATGACTTCCCTGTTAAAGACGACGTCCGCGTGCAAGTTATCTACTCGCAAGTTGTACGCATGGAAGATGCTTCCGTTCAAAAAATGTAATGGCAAGCACTACCCGACGTGGAAACCAACCCAGAACACAGTTGACCTATGTGTATGGAACTTGATGAAATTTTATATTACTTTGTAAAAAATGTTTGAAACTCGGTGTGTGCATTGCAAAGTAAAATTTTTTTACATAAAAACATTTGGTGAAAAAAAAATGTTCAGCAGCATGCGAGGTTTTCGCTCGTTGGATTCATACACCATCAAGCAGAATGCCATCTCGTACAGTGACGAAGACGAGAAAACCTAAGTTTTCACTCTCTTACAGCCGTGTCCATGGCAGCACCACGCAACAAGCATACCGCCTACAGACGTGAGAAACGCACGAACTAAGTTTGAGATGGGTAATATTCCGTACGAGGGAATTCCGGTAATTCTGGATTCTTCCTTTACTACCTATATGTGTCTTCTACGGATAGGTTAGGCTCCTTTCTTGGAAGGAACCATGGCACGAAAAACCCAGAAACCTAGTTATAAACCATTTCACTTCGCACCATGACACGAGATACTTGAGGTGAAGAAACCCATGCATTACCCCTAACCCACGCATAGACGCTCATTATTAAACCATTTATTCCCAATTAGAAAATCAGTGTATTAATAAATTTCAGCAGTGGAAAAAAAAAAAACCAAATATGGTAACTTTATATGCGGCGATTTTTCTAGCGCCCATTGTCAGCATATAAAACTTTTTATACCCTTAAATAATGCACATATAGTAAGTTTTGCCGGGAAAAAAATTTATGCAAAGAGTAGACGCTAACATAAAGGTTCAAAAACAAATAGTACAAAATCATAAACAACAGTTAACTTTTGGCAAACAAATTTTCATATATCCGTGTTTGCCCGCTTCATTAACAGATATATCTGATCCACGGTAACAAAAAAACCCACCCTCCCCTTCAGAGTCCATTCACACTGCTAAGTGACTTTAGCCGAACGAAAAGTAACATGCAAACATTTGTATGTATAAGTGTGTGGCCTCTAATACAGCAGGTGTCAATAGTATTCACACTTTATGAATTACGCGAACTAAAACATAACTTTATTCCCGAGTTGCTAGTCCACCAAGCAGATTTATACCACTATACGAGTTCCAGCAAAGACACGCGCATACAGCTCTCATTCACCACCCTTCAACCTCGTCGAGACATATAAGGAAAGACTTTACGAGTGCGAAAAAACTTGAGCGTATTGTAGCAAATGCATTACAGAGACCATGCTATTTTAGATTTATGGTTATAACATTAGAATGTAGAAAATTAATTCTAAATATAAATTTTTTGTAAATAAATTATAGCTCTAACTCCACCTTTTTTGTATAAAATAATTGAATGTAAAATTTTTCATTAATTCTGGCGAAACCAAAGATACTATTTGATGCTGTGAAACTATGATATAAAGGGGGATACAGATCGTCCTTTACTGGCATATGATATGGTGATATGAATGTATGTGCGTAACTTATTGTAATATATATATATGCATATTATATGGTAGTATAAATATATATGCATAAGACACGCCAATATAAAAATAATATTTCGAACGCATATTATAAATAAATTAATATAAATATATGTTAGTGCATAGGCGATGGTTTCTGCAAGTTTACGATTTTCTGGTGTCTTTGCTGTGCGAACATAGTATGATAGTTTTCTCAGAGTGCTCCTACATTTTTTTAATATATATAATGTATCCGTTTTTTTTTCTCTGGATTAAATTGTTAAAAATATTCCTATGGACAAGCGCTCCTTCATTCTAAGTGATAAGTTAACTGATTTTCGGCCGTCAAATTCCTAGAACCTCGATATCATCCATTGGAAAACTCGTGGGTTTAACTGCGTTTCCGACGACTGATTCGAGAAAATTAAAATTTTTTCATCCGTCGGTCACTCTCAGTCAGTGATCTACGTTGATTAACATTGGTATTAGAAGATTTTTTTTTAAACTCTAAAATATCGTGGTGTGTGGCCCACCCGCCCACATCAGTACATTTTATTCAGGACACACCTAGTGTTTTCAGTTGAGAGAGAGCTTAGCAGCTGAAATGGGTGAGGACGTTTAGGAGGCGAAGAAGTTGAAGTGTACCGAGAAACCCTGCGGGACATCAGCAAGTCCATCACAGGATATAGTGTTGGCAATGGCATCAATCACGTTTCCCACATGCGCGATAATACAGGTGCGAACCTGACAGGAATCGAACCTAGCTCACCTTGATCTGAGGCGTGCACTCTGGTAGGTGAGAGACTGCTGTCGAGAGGATGGTGTGATGTATTGAGCGTGTCCAGTCCTGTGTCAGTGCCATATAACCATTATAGAAAGGCGCCTGATCTCTACCGCCACGTTTCTTGGTTCCCTGCGATAAGGATTACCGCAGTGTTCACAAAACAGTTTGTTAATATTTATGCATCGGGAATAGGGCTTGCATTTATTGTTGCTGACATTTTATTGAAATAAAGAATTACTTCATATCTGGTAAACGACAGAGGTGCGATGTTGCGAACTCTAACTTGTGTAAGAATGGGCTCGTTTTCACCCTGGGGCGCAAGAAATTATTAACAAATACGAGAATGTACCTTAACGTAATCGCCATGGTTCAAAACCAACTGGATACATATTAACATATATTCATGATATTATATGTTATACCCGGCAGTAAGGTATTCATATTAAATTTTTTCGTTGTTATTTAAAGATATATGTTTCTATTGTGCTTGATATCGATGACAGTATTATTTTAACACGTATTTCACGAGTCAATAATTATCAGGGATCATTGGAGGCTATTTTTACATGACATGCTCCCCCGTTAATACCCCTGCTAATCACAATCGAAGCGACACTGCTCACTGTGTGTTGTGAGAATATTCCGTGGATACAACAGGCCATAGTGTGTCATATCAGGTTGATATTTCCAAATTTTCTTCAGCGTATATGAGATTTCGTTCTGGCTCGAAGAGTTGCGAAAAAGGAAAGGGCCATGTACACGATAATGAAGACAGTGTTGACGGCGAAAACAGTAGCTAGTTGACTTTGCTGAAAAAAGTGTCGTGAATATTTCAGAAGTCGACAAGAACTCCGGGTCTTATTTCCTGAAGACCCCAATGAAGTTGTTGATAGACTCCAACATTTAAATGCATTGCACAGTAAGGAGATATATTTTATGATCTGTGAAGTTAAGGAAAGGAGTTACATCGAATTTAACCATAGTGAACTATCCATCATCAGAAAACATCAGAGAAAAACTAATATTCAATGCAAGAAAAAGTAGAATAATACATTTATGTATTCTTAGTTGTGCATATTTAATTTATTGAACATTACCCTACCGCTTTTCTGAAGACTTACTATTTCGGTGATGTAAAAATTCAAATGCAATGGTCTGTTTTAAAAAAAAAGTGTACGATAAAGTGCAGTACGGGGAATATGGTTCAATCTGAAATATTATGTCTTTATCGGGCTGTTTAAGTCGGCTGGGTTTTGTTTGAAAAGTAAACGAACTGAGGAAGGAATATTTTTTAGGAATCGAAGGTCGAAATTTTGCAATCGATCGTGTCGGGAATCGAACTTGTCTCGTCGTTCTGGGGGGAAGAGGCCGAGTGAAGAATGGGCTGGTGTGTAGGTGGATTTCCTGTGCGAAAATGTTTATACAAAAGAAAGGATGCTGTACGCGTACTTGTGGTGGGAAACGAGAGCTCTAGCCAATGCAACCTCTCTCTTATGTGACACCATGGAAGAAATAATCTTTGGAAAATGGGCGTGGGGAGTTATTTTCAATGGGGAGCCTGAAATAGTGTGTCCAAGTCTTCATAATTTCGCAGATTGCAGTAGGCAGTCTGACCTGAGTATTTTCTCCTGCTGCCTGATACTTTGTATATTATGCACGAATAATAAACCTCATGTGCGTTAACATGGGTATCTTAATTTTTTTTTTGTGAATGTATTGCTTATGTACTTGCATTATACGAGATTTTGTATCTTCATGGCATCACGAGTGGCTGATAAGAGCACAAGTATGCTAGCAAGAAACAGAACTCTTTCTGGGCATGATGGAGGCGCACAAAGTCTGTTGCAAAATTTAACACCGATAATGGGTCATTTTGCTCTCGCTTCTGAATTTTGGATATATTTCGTTGGTATGTGTATGTGATACACTGCCATGCCAGGGCTGATACATAACCAACGTGTGTATGTACCTGTGTAGGATCATGTTTAACTGGGGACTACCTTAGAATCTTTTTTAGCTCTGTTATTATGACGCGTACTAAATAAATTAAAAAGATATATATAAGAAACTAGAATT
>NQII01010533.1:0-32288 GCA_002778355.1 Clitarchus hookeri
TAGTAAGAAATAGGTTTATGCAAAATGTGTGTGCACGGATGCAGTGCATTGTCCTTTAGTGTAATTTTCTGGCCTCGGTTAAGCTTTGTTTGCATGAGGCGGAGGAATACACTGGAAGTAGAATCTAAGCAGGGCTTCATAAAAGTTGTAAGTAATCGTGAATGGACTAGATATACCAATTGTACTGTCACAAATTTCCAAACCCCAACAATGAGCTGCTCTTTATTTTTATGCCTCGACAACTGTCAAAACAATTCAGACCCCAGAGTGAACACGCAGTATAGTGACCATGACAGCTGAACACGGCCATTCTCCGTATCCCTGCATTGGAAAATTACATTTGAGATTTTATAACTTCACTTATGCTCACAGGCGTCACCGATTTGGAGGGGGGGGGGGCAATGTGGGGCATCTGCCCTCCCCTGGAAACTGGATCTTCTCTATGAAATGTCAGAGTTCCATTACAACAATATTTATAAATTATAAGTGTGTGTAACAATTCTCATAAATAAATTAAATAACAAGTCGTTACGGCACAGATGTTTATTGCAATTATTTTGTGTACAACCCAAATGTAAATTTTACACTTCCCTGAAGGAAAGTTATTTACTCCAGTGGCCTCCCCTGGGAAAAAAATGTTGACATCAATGCTTCTGTTATACAGTTTGTCACTTTCTTATTAAAGCACTTTGATTTTATGAATTTATGTTTCTGATAATTATATTAATTGCACTGAGTATTTCATTTTAAAAAATATACAGTCATTTCTATTATTTATTTTAAACAAGTAAGTCGTTTCTACAAAAAATATAACACAAAATACAAAAGAATACAAAATTAATCTAAGGAAGTTGCACGGATTTGTGTCGCATAATTATTCATTCGTTTAAACAATTAATGAATGAAAGCCACAAAACAGAACTTCTAATATCTTGTGAAGTAGTCTTCGGCTTTGATAACTGCTTGGCATCTGTAGAGTTGGCATATATATATCTCATAAACACACACACACCTTTCACAACTGATACTGTGCCATCAGTACTTCTCTTTCCAGCGCTCCCTCGGAAGAAACATTTCTGATGTGTACTCGATACTTCAAAAATGCTCATTAATGTTCAATGGGATTGAGGTCGGGAGACCTGAGCTGTTTTCAAATATTTCAAATTATAGACTGTTCACGGTTTGAAGCCCTAGTTACTTTTTTTTATTTCAGCAATTTTTTATCCTTTTTACTATACTTTTTAAAATAAATATTACCATAAAAGTAATAAACACAGTGTACTCTGAAGTTAAAACGTCTAAGGCCAAAATAAAATATATTTATTGAATATTATTCCAAATGAGAGGGCTTTCAAAAGTGCTCACTTGCCGTGAATAGCCTATAACCATTTTATTAATACCAGCTGTATGCTTCTGGTCGACACGTTAACAAATATAATTTCTCTGCACTTTGCTCGACAGTCTTTAGAATGCCATTATACACAAAGTCCCAACACTACCGATGCTACGAATATACTTCCCGCAGTTGAGGGGAAGTTCAGTTGTGGTTTGTAAGTGCATGTCTTAGAAAGGGGTCGTGAATATTCAATTTATTGATGGTACAGTGAACACGTATGTGTATAGTCTATGAGCGGTTTATTCACAGTTTTTTAATCAAACCTTTGATAAATCACACCATGTATGAAATTTTTGGTTGCTTCCAATATGCCGTACATAAAAAAGTGTTTATATTTAACTGTAACTAATATTTTATTCATAAATTACATTTTTTTTTTCGATGGTGCCATTTCTCCCTTCCTACTACCTAATGGGGCATTCCACGGGAATGTAGCGGGGAAGGGGGGTCTGGGTGAACATAATTTTAGCATGATGCTTTAGAACGGCATCGACAAACTTCGTCAGGTTATTCATTATGTAAATATAAGACTAAAACTTTCTTGCTATTTTCCCCACACATGATTATTAAAAGGAGTGGAGAAATTTGGGCCGCTCTTAATATCGTGATCTTGAGAGCTGATGGGAGTGAAATGAGCCGAGTATGGAATGCAAAGGCAGAGGAAAGGGGATATCCTCGAAAAAATCAGCCGACCAGCGGCATTGTCCGGCACAATTACCACTGAAAAAAATCTGGGAGTGACCCAGCCAGGAATTGAACCCAGTTCGCTTTGGTGGGTGATGATCAGTCTGACCACTACACCACCACAGTCCCGACTATTAAAGTAGCTATGCAACCCCAAAAATTGAGATTTGAAATGATTCTAATTAAAAACATTAGAAACAGCCTGTAACCCGCATTAAAGACTGGCAAAACCACATATTATGAAACCTGAGGAATTGGAAATGACTATGTAGGAAGGAATAGTAATTTTGCATACTATTCTCTTTCGCACTCCATGCGCATGTAATTGCCTAATTGCAGCTATAGTACAGAGTGATTTCTTCAAAATGATCAACCCAGCTGAAAACGTGGTTGGCAATACCATTCCCCTCCATTGAATAAATGGGGGTCGCCACCCTATGTTTGCATGAAACTTTGTAACAATAAGCTGTAAACAATTTATTATGACAAATAATGAATCAACATGTCTAAATTTAAAGAAAAGAGCCGTCTCATCGGAACACCTTTAGGTGATATTTTTTCTAAAAATCCATGCGACCACTTCAAAACAGAAGGCGAGTGGCTTGACAAGTAGGCAACGCACAATTATCAAGACACGCGACGGAACGATACGAGAGTGAATAACAAATAACAACTTTCTGTACTTCAAATGTGCAAAGATTCTTGTACCATAAGTAGGCTGTTCACAGTAAAGTGAGCACTTTTGAGGCCATATTTACTTTTTTCCTTTCAGTCATTTTTTATCCTTTAACCACCTTTTTAAATAAATATTGCCATGTACATAACTACAAAAGTGTGCATACTCCACCGCACTCTGAAGTAAAATTTTATTCAGACTAGCTTTAATAAAAGGCAGACTCAATCACGGGACCTCTGGGTCAATAAAAAAAATAATTAAAATTTCTTCAGCCTAGGTACTTTGTTAAAATTATTTTAACGATTTTCCAAATGCAAAAGAAAATGGATAAGGACAGAGTGCTCAAACCCAACCATACAGTCTTACTGTGGAAATGCCTTCCAGCCATGGTAGTGCGAGTCCCTTGGGTATAATCTTCAATCTGGAAGTAACACTAACAATAATAATCTGGTACTTTCGTGCTGCTTCTATAGGCTGAACACATTTACTATACTTGCGATGGCTCTCTTCCATCGCCCTGCCTGACCACTATCATGTCTAGAGAGAGTCCCTGGCCTTGCTTTTTATTAGTCCTGCTTAGCAAAATCAAAGAATAAATAATTTCCTGATAAGCAAATATTACCTACAAAAAGTTAACATTAGTAATCTCTTTGGAACCAACTTAACAGTACACAATAATCTGGTTTGACAAGGAGAAAATACCTCAAATTAAATCCAGTAATTACATAAATCTGTGACCTTAAAATTTTAAATTACTTAAAATTCAGGAAAATTAATGTCAGATGATTAAAATAAAACTGTGATGAACATTTCTGCCATCAATTAGAATGTAAACAAACAGAAAATATTAAACTGGCAGATGTAAACATTGAATTGAATTCATAATATTTACCAATATAAGTGTCAGTGTGAAATGTAAACACAGGGCAAATTTTATTTTTATCTCCACAACCTAGGCCCTAATTGGTTCTCACTAGAACACTATAATGTTTTATCAATGCATGCATTCAACAATCTCAGTACAACTGAGAGAGGTCCCTTTCAAAACTCTCAAACATAATTTGCAAACAACAAGTTTTTTTTAAGCCAGTGCAGCTATACAAATGTCAGCAAACATGTAACGTGCATTCTACAGTTGGTTTTTGTTTCTTATACCACACATGTTTTGATGTATCAAAGTGACCATGCTCAACATACTTTGGGAGTATAAACTACGATTGCCAACTCTCCCCCGTTGTATGCAATTTCCCGTATCCCGAGGCTGAAATAATTACCCCGTTTTGGACATAGGATAGGATGTCGTGTATCCTATCTCANATCAATGCATGCATTCAACAATCTCAGTACAACTGAGAGAGGTCCCTTTCAAAACTCTCAAACATAATTTGCAAAAAACAACAAGTTTTTTTTTTTTTAAGTCAGCGCAGATACAAATATCAGCAAACATGTAACGTGCATTCTAGAGTTTGTTTTTGTTTCTTATACCACATATGTTTTAATGTATCAAAGTGACTGTGTTCAACATACTTTGGGAGTAGAAATTACGATTGCCAACTCTCCCGTGTTGTACGCAATTTCCCGTATCCCGAGGCTGAAATAATTACCCCGTTTTGGACATAGGATAGGATGTCGTGTATCCTATCTCAAACTACCACTAAAATAAACTGAATATTAATAAACAAGAGTTAGTAATTTACTACTATCAAAATTACAGGTAAATTTACTCAGATGCTCCAACCCAACGGCTTCAGATAGTTACAATTGACACCAACAGATGGCATTCGTCCACAAATGCATTAGTAGAAGTATTACTTGCCAAGATGTGAATATAATACATTCACGGTTACTTCACACTTTTCTGAAGCCCTGCTAAAGTTCTACT
Source organism: Clitarchus hookeri (assembly GCA_002778355.1). Lineage (NCBI taxonomy): Eukaryota > Metazoa > Arthropoda > Insecta > Phasmatodea > Phasmatidae > Clitarchus > Clitarchus hookeri. The sequence continues at coordinate 4,639 of NQII01010533.1, forward strand.
TCCAGGAGATTCCTCCACCTCATGCAAACTAATCTTATTTAAGTCTAGAAAATTACACCAAAAACTATGCACTGGATTCGTGCGCACTCAGTTGTTACGATATTTTGCATGAGAACTATTTCTTACTAGGCATTACCAACACACGTTTTCTCACTGTTTTTATTCATATTTATTATAAACGAATTATTAAAATTTATAAATAAAATACAAGTAAAACTTAAATTTAACGAAAAATAAGATACTGTCTTTTTAACAGAGGTATAAAACACTTTATATGTAGCATATTCAGGAAATAACTAAACTTGTCATACACGAGGTGTTTTTTTAAAGGTTTGATTCAGAAAGTGTGAAACCATGAATATACTATAGTATCGTTTCTTGCAGCATGTGTTGGTATTGTCTGTTTTAAAGTCAATTAAATCAGACATCCAAATCACTCGGAATTATAACTATAGTTGCAACTAATATTTTGTTGTATTATATGTTCGAAGAAAATGTTGACTAATGTTGACCTGCACATTACAGATAATACTGAAACTAATCTTTTTTATAACAACTTTTCTTGATCATTTGTGTCACTGTTGGTGGTGTCTTTATCGAAAATATGAAAATTTGGCAAATGGCCTCAACCACTCGTGCCATACTACCTACAAGTCAGGGACACTTTTTGTCCATTAGGCCTATACTGTACTTGCATAGGGTAGCTGAAAAACTGTTTGAAAGACTCTATTGACCGGCAACATTTCATTCCTCCCTCTCGTGTAAACAGTAACAAGTTTGAACAAACTCGTTCAAATTTCACAAACTTTTAAATTAACACGCTCTTCTACACTAAGAATATGAACATTGTTGTTTCATTTACTTAAACTCTATTAATAATAATAATATAATTAATATTAATAATAATATTAATTTTATGTCACTATATAAAATGTTTCCATATGTCTTTATGATTAACTGGCAATCTCTAATTCTCTATATTAAAAGCAGATAAACGACATAGTTTGTTTATAAATGTACCTTTTCATAAAAAAAAACAGAAGTATAAAATATACAGTTACAGGAATAAAATTGTATAATCGAATAAGTTACGATACAAAGTTGCTACCGTTGAGCAATTTTAAAAAGATGGTGAAAAACTGGTTGGTATCCAATCCATTTCATAGTAACCAATGAGTATTTTGATAGAGAGCCATTGTAAACTTTGGAATTGAGGACTCAATTGTACGGTTTTATGCAATTTTATATTTATAACAATGTATATTGCCACAGTGAGTAACAACAATAAAGAGATACTGTAGATTGATAGATTGTAGGAATTACATTTAGATAAAAATTGTTTGGCGTATATCTAAAAAGAAATATCAGTACGATAAACGAAATCACTACGTCCTATGGAATCTGATACGTTATCGGTGACACATTTGTTTACAAGTGTGACGTAAATAGTGACGTTTATGTAGCAATTTGACATTCAAAGGGATGCACAGGTGGGGTAGATGCAAATAACNATCAATGCATGCATTCAACAATCTCAGTACAACTGAGAGAGGTCCCTTTCAAAACTCTCAAACATAATTTGCAAAAAACAACAAGTTTTTTTTTTTTTAAGTCAGCGCAGATACAAATATCAGCAAACATGTAACGTGCATTCTAGAGTTTGTTTTTGTTTCTTATACCACATATGTTTTAATGTATCAAAGTGACTGTGTTCAACATACTTTGGGAGTAGAAATTACGATTGCCAACTCTCCCGTGTTGTACGCAATTTCCCGTATCCCGAGGCTGAAATAATTACCCCGTTTTGGACATAGGATAGGATGTCGTGTATCCTATCTCAAACTACCACTAAAATAAACTGAATATTAATAAACAAGAGTTAGTAATTTACTACTATCAAAATTACAGGTAAATTTACTCAGATGCTCCAACCCAACGGCTTCAGATAGTTACAATTGACACCAACAGATGGCATTCGTCCACAAATGCATTAGTAGAAGTATTACTTGCCAAGATGTGAATATAATACATTCACGGTTACTTCACACTTTTCTGAAGCCCTGCTAAAGTTCTACTTCCAGGAGATTCCTCCACCTCATGCAAACTAATCTTATTTAAGTCTAGAAAATTACACCAAAAGACTATGCACTGGATTCGTGTGCACTCAGTTGTTACAATATTTTGCATGAGAACTATTTCTTACTAGGCATTACCAACACTGTTGGTGGTGTACTTATCGAAAATATGAAAATTTGGCAAATGGCCTCAACCACTCGTGCCATACTACCTACAAGTCAGGGACATTTTTTGTCCATTAGACCTATACTGTACTTGCATAGGGTAGCTGAAAAACTGTTTGAAAGACTCTATTGACCGGCAACATTTCATTCCTCCCTCTCGTGTAAACAGTAACAAGTTTGAATAAACTAGTTCAAATTTCATAAACTTTTAAATTAACACGCTCTTCTACACTAAGAATATGACCATTGTTGTTTCATTTACTCAAACTCTATTAATAATAACAATATAATTAATATTAATAATAATATTAATTTCATGTCACTATTTAAAATGTTTTCATATGTCTTTATGATTAACTGGCAATCTCTAATTCTCTATATTAAGAGCAGATAAACGACATAGTTTGTTTTTAAATGTACCTTTTCATAAAAAAAAACAGAAGTATAAAATATACAGTTACAAGAATAAAGTTGTATGATTGAATGTTACGATACAAAGTTGCTACCGTTGAGCAATTTTAAAAATATGGTGAAAAACTGGTTGGTATCCAATCCATTTCATAGTAATAATGAGTATTTTGATAGAGAGCCATTGTAAACTTTGGAATTGAGGACTCAATTGTGCGGTTTTATGCAATTTTATATATATAACAATTTATATTGCCACAGTGAGTAACAACAATAAAGAGATACTGTAGATTGATAGATTGTAGGAATTACTTTTAGATAAAAATTGTTTGGCGTATATTTAAAAAGAAATATCAGTACGATAAACGAAATCACTACGTCCTATGGAATCTGAGACGTTATCGGCGACACATTTGTTTACAAGTGTGACGTAAATAGTGACGTTTATGTAGCAATTTGACATTCAAAGGGATGCACAGGTGGGGTAGATGCAAATAACGCGGAACAAAACACTGGCCAAACAAAACAGCAGCAAAAATTACAAACACCAAGTAGAAGTGCAAAAAATTTATTACAATGCTCTGGCAATCAAATAAAAAAAACGCAGCGCATGTAACGTGAGCAATGTGCACTATTTACAGCAAAATACTAATGACACAAATTATTCTATGACAATCAAAAATAGCAGAATGTGAACTATTACTCACCGAACCAAGTAAAAGGAAAAGAGTACATTTCATCAGCCTAAATCACTAAAAACACAACTGACAACTCCGTGGAATTTATTCAGAGTACACCAAACACGCTTCATGAACTCGGCACATCAGATCGTCCTACTCTACCTCTCACCCATTCACGTGCGACCTGCCGACCTCACTCTGTCATTATCAATACCCGCAAATTTTCTCTGCACGCCATTTTGCTCACCATCAGGTTACGTACTACAACAATAACGCACTTCTCCGCATACAAATTTTCCCGTAATTAGCAAATATTTTAACTTTTAGAAGCCAGTGTAATGATTATAAAATCAAAAGACCGTAAAATAAGCGTTTTCTTGAATTTTAATTTAAAACGTAGGTAATTGCACAATGAAAAAATCGTGTAAAATGAGAGATTTAAAAATGGAAGCAAAATGTACAAAAAGCTTATTTTAATTTAAAAGATTTTAATATTGTAATTTTTTGCAGTAGCAAAGTAAAAAATTATAGGTGCACATAGTAGATTAACTGCACTGTCATTTATCTTGATGTGAAATTAAAATACTGGATACTATTTAATTTGCTATTTCTGTGGCATTGCCATTAGGGCAGACAGTCAGAACCAGAATATTCAGGGGAATGAGATGGTGGATAAACTTGCGAAATTGAGTGTTTTACAGGATATCTAGAAGTCCCTACTTCCTTTTTAGGTTTTTCCTTATTAACGAGGGAAATTTTTCGGTATTGGAAACATACATAGGAAACTTATACTTCTGTTTCTAATACCTTGTATGGGCAATTATTTCCTGCATATTCTCGACCAACATATCAACATTGTAGTTCCCATGGTTTGGCAGTTACTTATTACTTATTAACGTCTCCTTTCAGGTAATAAAGCATCCCAGTCTCATTTGTATAAACTTCGTATAGTGTGTATGTGCAGATTTGACTCATCTTTTGTTTCAGTGTTCCACTGGAGGCGTTATAAGTTCGTTGTATGCTGCTCTTCGTAGGCGTCGTGTGATTTTTCCTGTCTCTTACCCTTCGGTACTTTTTCATGACCCTCGGGTAGTTAGTGTCGTTCTCGCTCGGTTTTTAATTGCGCACGGTATTGTTATTAGATCTTAAGAATTTGGTGTCCTGTTAGATGTCCTCAGTGACTGGCCCACTCTTTCCTTTCCACCCTGTTCCATGGCCTTTCTTTCCTTTCAAGGTTGATAGGCCTCTACCGAGAAGAGTAATATTTGTGATCCCATCTAGTATTTCTCCTTCATTATCCTCTATTTGTCTACCTACTGTTTTTGTTTTTGGCCATGGGCTTCGCTGTTGGCCGCATTCCCACAAAAAAAAAAAGAACCAGTATAGCTGGGGGAGCAGTATGGTTACTAACTGTGTGTGGTCTGCTTGTGAGGGAGCCAGTTGTACCAAGGGACCCTCCTTACTTTCTGGCAAGGGATGCTGAGCAGGGAAATCTTAAGATAATGAGAAGTGGTGACTGTTTGCAAAACCTCTAGTAAGAAATTTAAAATTCTTTAAACCACATAAGATACTGCCTTCAATACTTTTATAATTATGACAACATATTTTTTATAGACTTCCTGTCAAAATTTACTTTAATTCAATTGTATAGGACTAGTTGGTGGTTGATATAGAATTCCATCAGTTGCCAAGTTCTAATAAACCAAATACAAAAACCTACTACCATCACCAGTATCATTAACAAAAACACTGAAGAAGGCTACTCATCCCAAAACTACTTGAATGTCAGCTATGTCATGCAGAGAAAATGGCACATTGACCCAAATAGTCATTGCATTGTGTTGGTACAGTGTTAAGTAAACAACCATTTTTCAATTTACAAGTAAAGTTAACCCACAACTTCTTTCTAAGTTAACTATGCAGCTGGCAAAAATTCTGCAGAACATTACACTGCACCTTGTATTAATTCTGGCCAGTACGCGTCCCTAAAGGACAGTTCTGGGGGAAAATAATTGTTGTCCATAACCAATTCAATTACGTACTGTTAACACCATTATCTACTGAATATTCTAATAAATACAAGGCCAAACATAGGTCATAACTTAAATATCACACACGTTAACACTCAAACAGGCTATACTGATTCTCAACTCCCAACACACTTACACACCTAAAACTCTGCACACTTCTAGATGTAATGTGTAGCATGGTTAAATTTTAAAATATCCGTGAACACACAGCATATAAGAAATTAATTTATAGACCCAGCAGTGGTTGATAACACAGGTCTACACCAGTTGAGGCATTTTTTGAACATCAAGCTGATTTTCAGGGATATTTTCATTTGTTTCCAGGTGCTAATTAATGTCATTACACACAAATTCTGAAGTTTCATAGGTAATTTGTAAAACTCAACGTTCAAATTACTTTCGCATATTTTGCAATGCTTAAAAATTACGAGAAGAGAATGTGTTAAGTTAACTTTAATTTTAAGAAAAAGCATTCGAAAACTCATTGCTTGATGTTTTGATACANGAGAAGAGAATGTGTTAAGTTAACTTTAATTTTAAGAAAAAGCATTCGAAAACTCATTGCTTGATGTTTTGATACAAATTTACCAGATCCACTAAATTTCCAGGCAGGTTGAACTGGTGACTAGGTAAATTGGCATGGCCATCCATGCTCAGGTCACTCGTGCTCCAGGAAGCAAGAGTGGCACAAATTTACATGAATTAACTCTTCTAAAGCTAATTGGTGTTACATAGCGGTGCACGGACAGACATATCACCCGATANCAAATTTACATGAATTAACTCTTCTAAAGCTAATTGGTGTTACATAGCGGTGCACGGACAGACATATCACCCGATATGGCTACTAACAAGGGAACAGCGACCATGTAGACGCCAACATGGCAGGTACCACCAGTGTCATCCAAGCATCCCTGTTAACCACGTCAGTAGCTTATTATTCAGTAAAAATAGCAGCCAACACTAACTGCAACACACAACACGGCAGTTTAAAGTGAAATGTGTGTATGTGCTGGAAATGGTTATTATGTAAAGTTCCTCTTATCAGTNCAAATTTACATGAATTAACTCTTCTAAAGCTAATTGGTGTTACATAGCGGTGCACGGACAGACATATCACCCGATCTGGCTACTAACAAGGGAACAGCGACCATGTAGACGCCAACATAGCAGGTACCACCAGTGTCATCCAAGCATCCCTGTTAACCACGTCAGTAGCTTATTATTCAGTAAAAATAGCAGCCAACACTAACTGCAGCACACAACACGGCAGTTTAAAGTGAAATGTGTGTATGTGCTGGAAATGGTTATTATGTAAAGTTCCTCTTATCAGTGCCATTACAGTGAACAAAAGTTTGGTAATACACTGTTTTAAACAAGACTGCCATGAGCAGGAGATGTAATTGTAAATAGGTGGGCTGTATGAAGGGCATAAGTTGTATGACAATGACAAATGACTTTATGCCCTTTATACCACTCACCAAAGATTAGAAAATTAATTTGCAGAGTAGTGGCACATTGATTTGCTATTGTTTTTGTTTCAAGTATGAAAATATTACAGATACGTGAAATTATGCTCCTTTGTGCCCACTCTGACTGCATCAGTCATCTGAACCACATCAGCTATACCACACACACTGGCTTGTGCGCCAGAGAGAGAGAGAGAGAGTGAAAAGTGCTACAAAGTGTAATTTATCTGTTTTCCTAATAACAAAAACCATAAAAACCGTCGTCGCATACACAGCCACAGCAAGGGGTGTTTTTCATTGTATACTTGGCAATGTTGTGGCTAGTGTAATGCAAATGCGTCCTCAGCAGTGAATTACATGCACTTATGAGAAATGTAATAATTTTTAAAGTGTATTTATTTAAGAGTAATTATGTTTCAATTTAATACATATAATTTGTCATCACCTAATCCTGTTCCAGGATGTTATGTGTGTTATGTCATGTTGTGTTTCATCTTTTCGCCGCTTGGCTTCGGCTTCGCGCCACTTGTAGCTGAAGCCGACTCAATTCTCGCCCCAGTTCATCTCAGCCACCGAACCAGACCGGAGGTGTAAGTCTCTCGCTCCACGAGGTCCTCGGTACCGACATGCAAGCTGTAATGATCTTAACTGCAGTAGTATAATTTTAATTACCGGAACCTTTGTATTCTATTTTAATGTACTGAGGGGAGAGCCTCTGTACTCTCATCGGAGAGTTTTTAACGCAATCGCGTCTTCAACATAACACCACGTGTTTTCGTAGCGTATGGGCTGAGGCCATTTTTGGTATATCATTCATGCATTATTCATTTGTAACAAGGGCAATGAATGAACAACTCAACAAGTGAAATAGTGTCAAGTCACTGTAGGGCAACCTTATTTGCATCACCAATGTTTCCATTCATATAGTACAGGCGTACGAGATGGCCGACAGTCTGACGTGAACCAGGCGTTCACTGGTACCTTTGTGCACACTGTGACTGCCGCAGTAGTGTCCTCCACTCCAGATGCACCACACCAGCAGGCATGTGGGCAAGAGTGATAGTGTATTCAGTGTTATGTAATCAATCAGCGTTCGTCAATATNGTATATTTATGATGGTAAATAACTTACACTCGCATGTGTAAACACACAAATAATGTGGATCCTGAGCCTAGCCTGCCAGGTTGGCTACTTGGGAAAAAACATGTGCTGGTGCCACATGTGTGTGATGTTAAATATCTATAATTAAGCTTCCACAGGTAATGCAAGTTATGGGGACGGTGAAGCAACATCCCTGGGCACAATAGAACAAGTTTCAGTAAAAATATGACTATTAAGTTAACTGAATTTTTCAAATAGGTGAAAGTGCCCAGTGCACTCCTATTACATGCTGACCTCAGCGACCTTCTCAGTCAGACTAAACTGCAGTCAGCATGAGACTGAGTGGGAAGCAGTCGACCATGTATCAAACTATACTAAAGACACAAATTACACTGCACTTAATATGAAACATGAGTTGGGAAAAATAACTGCAAATTATCAGAGGAAATTCCAACAAAAATAAAAATTACATTCCGAAATTAAATTCTTTTTACGCAATAATCTCTAATAAAACCTTTTAAATTACTGAACAATTTGCTAGTACCATCTCTCGTACGAAATGCAAATCCCTGTGTTTATTACTTTATTGTTTTCATCATTTAATTGCAGCAGCCCGAAAAATACTCATAAAACATTTTTATACCGCCTGATGGTATAGAAAAATTTTCCATCCCACATCAGCCAGGCTAGCTTTCCAGGGGAGGAAGTAGGTGCATGGACACTGCACTCACACTGCACTCACACTGCACTCGTTCGTGCTGCATGCTGAACTGCACTGAGAGTGCTGAAATGTAGGGGGCAGTTGGGGGATGGACGACGAGACAGACGGTCTAAGGTGAGCAGATTGTAGCATATTGTAGCAGTTGCATATTGTAGCACCCTCTTGGGCTGGCATTGTACTGTCTGGTGGGGGGGTTGGATGCTATCGAGTGGCACATGGCGTTGCGAGATGCCTGCATGTCTCTGCACATGGTGCACATCTGTCTGTGTAGATGATGCTACCACTTGGTATGGCATGGATTTGGTGATCTGCATGCAATGCTCCCTTCGCTGTAGCTGGTTCAGCTGTCTTTCCATTTTTCTTACCACCACCAATAACGACCTGGACTGGCTGGGAAGGATGGGGGTGATCACCTGTTGGTGGCTCCTCTGGTAGTGTTTTCATCTATGCTGTGATTGTACTACCCCAGTGTGCCACCCCCTCGTCGGCAGCAGATGCCTCCAGTAAGCACCCCGATGTCGTTGACAAAACATCAGGTGCCCCCTGGTCATCGCTTTAGGTTGTCGAGGTGGAGTAGGAAGGGTTCTCAGCCGAGGTGGGTGCAACGAAACCAGTTGTGGCGACGAGGGTAGGCTGTGGTTACTTCTCTGGGTGCTGCTGCTCTACTGGTGTAGGTAAAGGTTTGCTTACAGGGGCTGCTTGTGATGATGCTCTGTCTGTGACTTCCTCCTCTTCGCAATGCTCCCTGGAAGGTTTAGAAAGATCAGGCATCATTGAGGTGAAGAGGCTGTAATTGTAGACATCTCCACAGCTGAGTTATCCCTCGGAGATTTTCTACTGTTGTGGGTCTATTCGCCATTTGGGGGTGTCTCTACATTGCAGGAGGCATCAGGTGCAACACCGTTCACCGGTGCTAGGCACAGGTTGTCCCTGTGGATGTGCACACATCTCCATTGACTGAGTTGCACGAGACATGTGGTGGTGCTTAGTGCTTGCATGATGTGATGAGGATCACCCCATTTTGCTGTTAAGCCCGCAGAAAAGTCTTTGCATGCTGCTTGCTGCAGGTGGAGGTGTAAATACAACTGTTGGCCCAGGCATAGACAAGGTGGCTGTCGCTTGGTGATGGGTAACAACTGCTAAATGTAGCACACCTGCTCCTTCTCTCTCTCCGCTCGCACCCTATGTAGCTGCCTTCTGGGTCACTGCTGCCAACTATGCACAGGCAGTCCCACTCGCCTCGCAGCAAGAGGTTGTACCCCAGCAGGATATAAGTGGGTAACTTGCCGGTGGCTGGAACGTAATGCCAGCAGAGTGTGAATAGAGCAGATGTTCCACCCATCTTGTATACTGCTCTCCCATACTGATATGTACCTGCATCTTCAACTCCTGGTTACATCACTCTGTGCGGTCAGCGTGTGGATGATAAACTGCTGTTTTCTGGTTGCACACATTCCAGCGAGTGCACAGTTCCCACCACTTATGTCCTGTGAATTTTGGCCCATTGTCCATCAGTAGGGGCTTTGGATAGTCCCAGTGTGGTAAAAAGTCATTTCCAGTACTTCTGGTATGCCACTTGTATGCATACTTGACACTGGGTACGCCTATGCTAATATTGGCACCACAGATTTGGTGTAGGTTTACCTCTCTGACTGCATCTGCTGTACTGAGTTGCACAATTACTTTCCACTCCGCCTTGTCTTGCACGACGATGTCAGCACAAGGGGCACATGACAATGTGCCTGGTAGCTGGTTCTTGCTGCCTGGGACATGCTCCACTATGATGTTGTGCACTTGCAGGTGAAGTAGCCAATGATTCAGCTTACTGCAGGCTTCTCGCATGTTATGAAACCAGACCAAACACTGTTATCTGTGCACAGGATGAATCTCTGGTATTCGAGATAGGCACTGTACATTTTGACGTGAACCAGGCGTTCACTGGTACCTTTGTGGGCACTGTGACTGCCGCAGTAGTGTCCTCCACTCCAGATGCACCACACCAGCCAGTGTATTCAGTGTTATGTAATCAATCAGCGTTCGTCAATATCGTTTATTCAGTGCTATGTAATTAATCAGAGTTCACCAATATAATTACATCAGTGCGACATAACTGATCGGAGTGCATCAGTATAGTTTATTCAGGGTTATATGTATTTATTCAGTGTCATAATTATCAAGTGTATTTGTTCCATGTGTAAATTGCATCAGTGTCATTAATTATTTAATATTAATATAACCCTGATTTATTGTGTATTTGTGCAAGGGTAATTGTGTTTTATTATGTAAGTTGTATAGGGTAATTGTGTTTGATTATGTTAATCTAAGGTATATCATTCTCTTACATCTCATTATAATTTTTAAGTCGCATTTATATTTCATCTTTCCACTGCTTGGCGTCGGCCGCGCTCAGGTAGCGGAAGCCGGCGCAGTTCTCAGCCTAGTATGCTTCATTACTTCAACGCGGGTGGACATGGTAAGTCTCTAGCTTCACAAGAACCTCGGTGCCAGCCCCTTAGGCTGCAACCTCACTCAGTAATTGTATCATCACATCATCCACGTGCCTTAATTAATCGTAATCCATTAGTGTGTTATATTGTACGACCACGTGGTCACCACATGTTTGTTCGTTTAAGTGTTCAATAAAATAATCATCTTTCATATAACCAATAGTGCGTTCATTAATCCGGGCATGCACAGTGGCCATACAGCTCGAATTTTCATATTATCTGATGGTGTGTTACCTCGAGCCCCCTAGGGTGATTACCCACGACCCGATCATTGCTCAACACCGAGCTGGCGCCCGGCACTTTCACAGCTCGAGGGACACCGCGCGCCCAACCATCTCCCATCGACAAGGGAAGTACCGAGCGTACATCAATTTTAACTGACCATATCAGTGCTAAACACCCCTGTCCACTTACATCATAACACCGCTTGGTTGGCCCAAACTTTACACATGCATATCAATAACGTATTTTACGCTCTCATTTTTCACTTATATAACACTGCACTTAATCCCTCTTGACTGGCATCTGTTTGCAAAAACAACTGAAGTGTGGGGTCATACGATGCTAGTGTTGAGCACATGCGAAAACTGTCCTTGATGTTATGAAATGCATCACTGGCTTCCTGGTACCACTGGAACCTCTTTTGACGTGACAACGTCTTAAATTAGGTTGCGGCTGGGAGTCACTTATGAAAAAGTGTAACGCTCGGTAACGTTACGATGAGTCACCGAACGAGAGAGAGGCCCGCCGAATGCCTTGCGTCTCTCTCCCACTCAACTATGATCGGTCTGCCGCGCGCGCAGCACTACGTTGTCACGTAAAATCTTCGCCCGTAAAACCGACTTTACAGGCAACCATTTTTTTTTGTACAGTATGGCTGTGAGTGGTGTGATGATGATAGCAAAATTCTGATTGTATTCCAGAAGCCAGTTGATTAGTCCGAATAATTTCCTCTGCTGCTTGCATATGTGTGCACTCATTAATCAGCTGCAGGTGCTCACTATTGGGTTTGCTGCCCTCTGTGACGACACGTGACCTAGGAAATCGTTGCTGACCTTGGACAGATGACAATTTGGTACGGTGCACATAAGGCTGTTAATTGCCATCGCCCCAGCACTAGTGACAAGCGACCAAAATGTTCCTCCCAGCTCTGTGATCATACCACTACGTCGTCGAGGTAGGCAAGTGTGAAAACTCCGATGAGGCATTCCAGTCCAACACATGATTAGAATTGAAAAAGCCTGCTGTCAGAGGCCATCTGTGCAGTTTTCTCATGGTCTTACAGGTTCACTGGCACTTGCAAATACCCGATCTTAAGGTCAGGGGATGACATGATGTTTGCATGTCCGAGAGAACTAAGAGCATCCCTGCCATTATATTTATTATGGTAACTTGCTAAATGTCACTTGGTTTACTGGCCTGATGTCCACAGAAAAATACCACGTGTCTTCTATCTTCGGTGCTAAGGTTATAGCTAATTTGAATTCATTATTCATCCGCTTTATTACTCTCACTTGGAATTTCCTGAATTTGCTTGTATATGATCCGTGCATGATGCTGCAAATAACTGTGTGATTGGGTGTCCTCCATGCACCAACGGAATTGCATTATAGTCTACTGTGGTCCATCGGAGTGCATCATAGGCATCAAATATGTCGCAGCACTAGTGAGGAGATCATTAAAAAACCTGAAAGTTGATGTTTAGGTGGTTCCAGGGATCCTGATATGGGTCTCCACCTTACATGGCTCACCAGGTTAAGGGGAATACTGATGAAATTGCCTGGCACTATCCCTCAATGAGCATGAGATAGCGAGGGTCGTGCGGTCGACAGCCCATGGGTCCATGGAGTCCTCTGTCAGTCGGTAGTAATTGGAGATGATGAACTTGCCAGCAATTTTAATAATTAGTGGTTTTCACTCTTTATGCTGGCACGGTTGTATGCCACCTCGCATGCCTTACTTACACTTGTGATTGCTGCAATAGGGTGCAGTGCCCTAAGTTCCCACATGGGTAAACAAATAAAATGCTCGAGGTTGTTCAAGACGTTAACTTGCTATTGTTGTACATATGCACTAACGCTAATATGTCAAATTGATGCGGACCCGGCACTATGTTCCGCCTGAGACCATTGCTGTACAAACATGGTCTAAGGCATGGAAAATTATGTGAAGGTTACAGGGTATGTGTTAGGTCATGTTTGCAGTTACAGAAAGCAGACGGTCATCCCCTTGGCACTAAATAACAAGAAGGTTCCAGTTACTTAAATACTATTGAAATGAAAGTGAATATAGTCAACAATGAATACACCTAGGGGGTACACGTGGAGCAAAACTCCCTGGCTCACGGCCGGCCCAAGTGCTGAAGTCACACTAAAATCATGGTTTCGGCTTCCGCTGATGGTGGCCGAAGACAGCATCAAAATTTGGGTGAAAAATAACATGAACTTTCCTAAGACTAAATAAAATGCTACATATTACAATCACATGGTGTATTACATAATGGTGACATCCCTGTGCTTAATTAAATGTAAATTACATCTGTGACTATGACATCATGGGGGATGTCATCTCATTTGAAAAATGAAATAAAAGCTTTAGAGTCATGATAGGTAGTCTGCTAAAAATAACATACAAAATTACACTTATACACAATGAAAATAAATAAAATAATAAAAATCAATGAAATAACGGTCTTCGAAAGNAATTACACTTATACACAATGAAAATAAATAAAATAATAAAAATCAATGAAATAACGGTCTTCGAAAGTGCCATACCGTTTCCGGTAGACATTGCTGAAGGACGAGTCCAAGGTTTGTAGCTTGGGTGGGCTGGAAGAGTCCATCCCTGCATACTGTTGTGGGTAACCACACTCGATTTAGTTTTTTATAAAGAAAACACATTAAATTGGTGCGCTACTGTGTTTGTTATGCTTTTACTTGTATCGGGATTTTATTCCCCACTGTTTAAAAAGACTTGGCTTTATGTATCCCTGATATTCCAGGCAGAAGGTCGGTCAACATCACGTTGTTGGATAGGAAGTAGGTTTTTGCATCACGAGCTGCTCCGACATTCCCTACAAATGCCGTAAATAAAGCATGGTGGTCACTTGAGTCACGTAGTACATGATGATGAGTTGGGTGCTTTCCGTTCTCGCCTACCCATAATGACGTACTTGCGGTCGAGTGTTCACTTTGTCTCAGTTTCAGATAGGTGGTGTAAGTGACTGCATGGGTGCAAATAGTCACGAGAGCACACGTGAACGCGTGGTTCATATCACAGTATTGTGGTGGAATATCATGGTAGAACTTCGTCAACGAGACTGAAGGCATTGTGTCATCTGGGTGCAGGTCAAGGTTATACACTGTGTGCCGCTCCTTGAGACTGAGGTGAATATTGTGGGTCACAATTTCCACTATGGGGTTTTATTTAGTCTGCCAAGGCACTCCTTAAATTGCATTTTCCTGGTTGTCCAGTGTGACTTTGGCGATTGTGCTTGTCTCCAAGTCTCTGTTGCGAATGGCAATGGTAGCTTTTCCAGATGCACTGCCGATGTGGAGGTTAGTTGCTAAGGGAATGACAGGAGCGGACAGTGTGATATTGGCTGGATCTACACAGCTAGGTTGCAGAAAATTATGTGAAGTGACTCAATCAATTAGTGCTTGACAAAGCTGACCATCGATAAAACCAAAAATGCATTTAAACTATATGTAGCTGATACAGACATGGTTCACTAGGGTTTGTTGTGGCATCAAGTTAGTAATACTGCAGGGGTCCGGGGTATCAGAGATGCCATGGTCCTTTAGCCCTGTCAACCATTTCCCAAAGCACTAATACTACTTTCTGATTGCTGGTTATTATGGAGATGAGGGTTGTTGGGGCGTGCACTGTGGCAATGATATTCATTGCATTCACAATACCAACAATGAGTTGGCAGTGGTTTGTCCCTATCCACTCTTGCTTTTTTCACTTTTATGTTTTCACTGTCATTGTTGTGTCTAGGGCCGGTTTTTATTGATGCTTGAAACTGCTGTTATACTTTTGTCCCTAGGTTGGCCGAAAGTTTTGTGTTCTGATTTGTTTCGATGTTTACTGTGTTCAATGACATTGTCTACCAATTACTCGTGACTCGACCGTGCAGTCGCAGCACAGGTTACAGTGGTTGCATTCGAGGATAATCGCAACACACATAAGATCAACCGACTCGCTATTCAACAGGGGTAACAACATGCCGCGGTACGCCGGTCTCAGAGTTTCTGCCACTACATATAAAACTTCGCATTCTGGGAGCTGAGGATGCAGATGCTAAACCAGGTGTAACTTGTACGTGACGAAAATGGTAAGTGGTACGTTGGGTTGTTGTGATTCTAGCATGAGTCGGCTCTGCATTTGAAGCGAAGTAAATGCACCTCTGTAGCTGCACTGAAATGCATCCATGAATTTCCTCATCTGCATTCCATAGTGAGTGATGGATTGTCACAAGTTGCATGCCTTTCCTGAAAGCTGCATGCTAACACAGCTTTTCCATTACTCTTCACAAACACTTTTTCACCAGAGGCTTGTGGTGCAGTTCTTGATAAAGGCTTGTGGGTCTTCATTTCGCCTCCCAGCAAAGTTAAAAAGTTACTGAAATTTCGCTGGGATGGCAGCACTGCTCGCAGGTTGCATAGATGGTACTGTGAGTTCTGGTTGTCTTCTGCTGTCCAATTGTCATGCTGAAATAGTCAGCTGCACTGTTGTCTGTTACACATGCTATAAAAGTACGACAAGTTTCGGTTGGGAAATTTGTGGTAGGTAGGTTGGTGGTACTGGTATGAATGGTGGTGGAAAAATTGGCGTAGGGAAGTATGCGATAGTTGGTATTAAGTACAAGGTGGCTGGTGGTAGAAGAGGTGCAGTTGGCATCATTGGTGGTTGAGGCATGGAGGTGGAAAGTGCTGTGTTGTTATTTACATTCGCCATGTGCTTGCCAGGTGGGCGATTTGGTGGTGGTGGTGCACTTACTGCCATGGTACACTGCGTTCTGGTGATGTGTCCAGTTTGCATGGTAATGTTTACCTCTGAGTGCAAACACTGGCCATGTACATGGCATGCACAGACGTGTACTACGTCTCTTTCTTCGCCTCCCTAACTTGTTTGTTTGTGACATTGTGTTGGCTGTCCGCCAGGTCTCATTAATAAGTCTCGGTACTCTGTAGATTGGCACACTGAGTTCTGTGGTACTACACACTGTCTGTGNTTAAGTACAAGGTGGCTGGTGGTAGAAGAGGTGCAGTTGGCATCATTGGTGGTTGAGGCATGGAGGTGGAAAGTGCTGTGTTGTTATTTACATTCGCCATGTGCTTGCCAGGTGGGCGATTTGGTGGTGGTGGTGCACTTACTGCCATGGTACACTGCGTTCTGGTGATGTGTCCAGTTTGCATGGTAATGTTTACCTCTGAGTACAAACACTGGCCATGTACATGGCATGCACAGACGTGTACTGCGTCTCTTTCTTCGCCTCCCTAACTTGTTTGTTTGTGACATTGTGTTGGCTGTCCGCCAGGTCTCATTATTAAGTCTCGGTACTCTGTAGATTGGCACACTGAGTTCTGTGGTACTACACACTGTCTGCGATGAAATGTTCCCATTTTAGTGGTTTTGTGTTCGGATGCCGTAAGGCACACTGTGTGGTACATAATAGTGCACCCAACATACTGTGTGGAGAGGGTTGACTCGTCCCTCGCATACTAAATATGCTCACTGCTGCTTCGATTATGGTGGTAGTATATA
Organism: Clitarchus hookeri; assembly: GCA_002778355.1. NCBI lineage: Eukaryota > Metazoa > Arthropoda > Insecta > Phasmatodea > Phasmatidae > Clitarchus > Clitarchus hookeri. The sequence continues at coordinate 21,567 of NQII01010533.1, forward strand.
ACTTGTGATCGGCCAAAAGAGTTTTGTTAAAGTTCAAAATGAAGAGCTTATCGCTGAGATTTTCAAAAATGTCTTTGAACTTGTGGTTGTTCGTGGTGCAGTTGATCGTTGGGTTGGGCTTGCAGTCGCGCTGGCAGCATTACATGGCATTCTCAATTTTCGCCACTACCACCTGTGGGATTTCTGAGGTTGGGGAAATTGAGGTATCAGGATGCCGATGTGACGTACTGTGGCTATCAGACTGGGAATGGGGGTGAATTTCTTTGCCTACCCCTTAGTGGCATCATGCTCCTTGCGCCTGATGAAGGGGGTGACCAACCAGCAGTGCCAGGATGTTTTTTTCGCCTGCCCACATGGCTTGGAGCATCGATTGGTATTTACTCTGGTAGAGGACTGGAACTGGAGTCGGTGGTGAGTGCTTCTACACTCAGCCATCCCTGCTGTTGCATGTTCCCTTGAGTGGAAGGAAGTGGTGGTGATGACATCGCGCAGTCCAAAATGGCCGCTCGGCTAAGGTATCTTCCGCCTTACAGGACAATGGCGAGCAACTGGCTTTTGACTGACTTTTACCATGTGCAGTGATACTTATGTGACATTAGTTTGGCAACGTCCTCGATTTTCCACAATGCCTGGGCTTCTTCTGTGGTTCAATCTTTTAATTTTTGTGGTGAAGGGGAAAGGTATTTACATGGGAAAGATATTAAAATGCCACAAAATTTGAAAGCTGCATTTTACAACTTTAAAATTGACCAGAATTTTGCAGATAGGAAATGGTAATATGCTTATGCCACATGGAAGCGTGATATATGACGGTAGTCTGGTGTTGCAGGAATGGCTTAGAGAAATTCACCCCACGTTGAGTCCCATATTATGGTACATGGCCTGATGGTTGGCTGGGAGCTGTGTGGTGAATGAGTTGTTAAGTAAAAACAAGGGATAATTAGGGTTTTAGAAATGTTTGTTACCCGACAAACGCCAGTCATCGCCGGCTGTCGATGACGTTATGGTAGAGCTGAGATTGCAGTGGTGGATCCCACAGTAGTATGGCCGATCATCTTTAGGTATTCTTATCCCCAACGTTTTATTTACGACTGTAACGTTACCTGAGCGGTCAGGAATATTAATGCGAACATCGTCCAGTGACTATGTTAAGAAAAGTCATAATATTACACAATACTCCTATTTAAAGTGCTCTCTTGGTGAGCACGAAGTCACGGTTCTCAGGATCGTAGGCTGAACGACCACATGACTGTATCCACTGACCCACATGGTACAAATTTACAGGANTCTCAGGATCGTAGGCTGAACGACTACATGACTGTATCCACTGAAACACATGGTACAAATTTACAGTAAAATGTAATAAAAAGCCGAGGTATTCATGCTAGCCAGCACTTCTTAATATTACTTTTTACCTTATAAATGAACGCTGCCACCTTGAGGCGTCGATGACTTCCTGGATAGGGACAGGGCCCGAAATAAAACACTGAATAGTGTCCACAGTTACTTGTATATCATACAAATAGAAGTGGACATGACTAATAAGGCCTACCAGCAGCCGTTACTGTACAAAAAGGCCAAGAATGGCACGAAACTTACAATATTAATTAAACCTCCGGGGTCGGTAAATTGAGCTGACGGAGCGGTGCTGCGAACGCGGGGAAGACTGTTGGTAAACTAAATAACAGTTCCAGTAAATTACATTACCCTANGTAATAAAAAGCCGAGGTATTCATGCTAGCCAGCACTTCTTAATATTACTTTTTACCTTATAAATGAACGCTGCCTCCTTGAGGCGTCTATTACTTCCTGGATAGGGACAGGGCCCGAAATAAAACACTGAATAGTGTCCACAGTTACTTGTATATCATGCAAATAGAAGTGGTCATGACTAATAAGGCCTACCAGCAGCCGTTACTGTACTAAAAGGCCAAGAATGGCACTAAACTTACAATATTAATTAAACCTCCGGGGTCTGTAAATTGAGATGACGGAGCGGTGCTGCGAACGCGGGGAAGACTGTTGGTAAACTAAATAACAGTTCCAGTAAATTACATTACCCTATTGCAGTTAAGTGTTTAGAACAAAGCATGAAATTCCCACGTGCAGCACCTAAGACCCGTGGAATTAGACTGCCGGAGATGGCGGGGGCGAGCGGCATCCTTACGAGAGCTCGNCACGTGCAGCACCTAAGACCCGTGGAATTAGACTGCCGGAGATGGCGGGGGCGAGCGGCATCCTTACGAGAGCTCGCTCCACTCCACAAGGTAATTTAATAAACTGACCTCATAACATAGAACTTGAAGCAGATACACATAAAACACTGAAACGTTCAGGGTGAGTTTTCTCAATCCTGTAGAAAGTTAAGAGTTCTTAATTAAGCACTAATTTAAATACAAAACACGATTATGTAGTGCCTTGNTCTCAATCCTGTAGAAAGTTAAGAGTTCTTAATTAAGCACTAATTTAAATACAAAACACGATTATGTAGTGCCTTGCATAGCACATGGGAAATTTAGGTCTTTTAAGTTTTGGGGCACTCTACGACTGGAACGATCAGATTGAAAGGAAGACTAATTATTTCCCATGTCACTAATTGGCTTAATAAGACACACAATTGCACTCGGAAAATTATATAGAACACTTAAAATACCTTAGCCTTGCTACTCTACACTTCGTATAATATGCACATGGCGTGCATTTATTCTGCGATTACTTCGCAATCCCCTAAGGGCGAATTTTACCAACATTCGCTCATGGGCTATAAATTCTAATGCTATTTACTACACATTATAACACTCGATTCCCATCCTAATTACACAGATCTCTCGAGGGATACCACAGGCACTCGGTTGGATCACTTGGTATCGGGTCATGACCCGTTCCCAAGTGAACGATATTTTATCACACATTGGGATGCACGACGTGCTCTGCAGGTCGCATTGGTGCAGCGACTGTGGGCCGATGACGTGTAGACAGTGGCCGTGACAGACCATGCAGGAATGGTCCATGTCAACGGATTATCTCCCTAAAATGTACTTGTGCCGCCCTTGAAGGCCTGTTACAAGCTGACCTGCACACCTTAAAAATACTGTAACAACTTACATCACATTGGTTACACTGCTTAAAGACTTAGCCAAATAATGGTATACTGAGGTCCTGTTCCCCTAAATGCACAAGGAATGAAAACACAACGGGTTTCATTCACTGCAGTATATTTCCGGTGATACATAACTAACACTCGCACATACGAATACACAAATGAAGCAGATCCTGGGTCTTCGCTTACCAGGTAGACTACACAGAGATATACGTGGGCTGGTGGCCTCACATGCATGTTGTTAAGTATTGTTAATTAATCTTCCTCAGGTGATGCATTTACTAGGGAAGGTGAGGAAGTATCTCCTGGCACAAAAGAACGAGTTTCCAGTAATTAATTGACTAATGTAAGCGAACTGATTATTGCAAATAGGCGAAAGTGCCTGGAGCACTCGTAATGTATGCTGGCCTCCGCGAGCCTACGAAAAAAAAAAAAAAACTCAAAAGCCCACTGAAACTTTATTTTAATATAGTACAATTCAAATGCAATGGATGTGATTGGTTGCTGGAAGAACCGTGTACTAGGTGTAACAGCCATTTCTGCTTTTTCCGAGCCCAAATTTTTGGTCAGTGTGAAATTTTCTNTTTTAATATAGTACAATTCAAATGCAATGGATGTGATTGGTTGCTGGAAGAACCGTGTACTAGGTGTAACAGCCATTTCTGCTTTTTCCGAGCCCAAATTTTTGGTCAGTGTGAAATTTTCTTTATTTGCCAAACTTAATGCAGTACTCCTGTAATTCGATCATATATTTATGCCCACTTTAGTCCTAGCTGTGTGTACAAATTCATTTACATTTTTGCACACATTCCAAAGTACTTTTACAATTCCCCAAAAAAGCCTATGACTCATGGTTTACACTTCACACACAAAAAATGGATAATTATGAATAGAGTACCTCTCTATTTAATTATTGGGGTGCTCCACTTGGTTGAGGGACAGTAGATTGTTCTCGGTGGTGTTCGTTATCGTCCGTATCTGTTGGACTGCGCCTCTCTTCCTTGCTGCCAGGTAGAGAAAGGTTGCACGCTGCGCAGTTATTCCAACATTCACTCCAGTGCCCGCGGTTCGTATTCTGCCATGAGTCAGGTTTGGTATAAGTATAAATGAAGAAGAATGGCGTCAACATTTTATAAATAAATTTTATTTACAAATTTTTGAAGTAAACATGACAGGAATTTAATTAAATTATTCAAACATTTGAAAAATTAATATCAATATTTTAAAGGGGCTATGTTAGTTACTGCTGAACACAATAAAATTATTACATAGATTTATGGTATTTTGGCATACTAGTTCAATTTTGTGGTTATGTTTTTAATGATTATTAGTGTCATTGACATGGCGTCTACATTAGTTATGGTTTAAATGCGACTCCTTTAAGGAGTTCTCTACATTAGTCTTTGTTATATAACTTTCACTTAACTCTACCGGGGAAATCGGCACTATATTACACTTATAGTTGTAATTTAACGAAAGGTAGCAGTACTAATTTCAACTGTTACACAAATCGCGAAATTATCTGAAACCCAATTAGCTGAAAGCCGCGTTGTAAATGTACTATAATTATCATAGAAGAAGAGATTGTCAAAATATGAACTTCATTTCTAAACGTTAATTTGTTACTGCCACTATAACCTTTGTATTTATGTATGTACTTAGCATCTCTATTTGTAAAAAAAAACTAAACATAAATATATATAATTAGGTTTATTTATATTTTCTTATTCGTTTTAAGTTTTTGTGTGATGCATTAGAAATTACATTCTTGTATATATGCTTTGTTATAAGCAACACTGTGCAAATTTACACATCAACTGAGATAAAGCTACTTAAAAAATTACTATACTTATTTCGTTTAGTACCTACGCTTATACCGTTATATATAACATTGCAAACACAGTTTTTTGAACTCGAAGCAAATGTCATATCTACGAGAGACATTCATTTACATATTTGTGCTGTTTTATAAATACAATGTGCATCCATCAAATCACGTACTAGTTTATTAAACTTTTGATAGTAATTTGCTTAAATTATATGTTTATATAATTTATTAATTAATGAGACACAGACCAGAGCAGAGAAGACCTTTTTTAAAATACTGCACGTTTGAGTTGATTGTCAGTTCGTAAGAATGTTTTTTTATAGAAATATTTCGCAGCTTCATTTTTCTTTGTAATTAAATTAAATGTCATTTGACGGACTTGAGTGCACCTACATACTGCATATTCATTATAAAAATGGACGTATGTTGTTTACTTATATAGTTCCGTACAAAATGGTATATTTATTAATCCAGATTAAAATTCGCACTGCTTTATTTTAGAGAAGGATTTTTTTTTTCTTTTTGGAGCTTTTCTGAAGTGTGAAAATGTGCTAAATAGGCCAATTTAAAAGTTTTCCCCACTTTGTCTGTGATCTAGGGTATATTTTCTAAAGGTGCGATATGCTCACTGCGTGTAAACGTTTGTCAACGTGCAAACCATAACATCACAGAGTAGATAAGTTCACAGAGACGAACTGGGGTGGTGATTCCTTTGATGTTGGGGCGCCCATTCTCTCATTCGCTGCACGAGGCTCTGGGAACCGCCGTGTGTACGATTGGTACATGATACTGCGGTGATATGACTTGGAAAGTGTGCACACGCATCACTGAACAGCCTGAAGTGACAAAACTGCCTGCAGTGGCAAATATAAGCCTGGAAAATTATAAAGACCTGATGTGCAAACTTATAAAAATAACTGTTCTGGATTATTATCTCTCCCGTTATACCCTAGGGTATGGTCCATACGGTATAAGATGGCCACTTTCTGACAGTCAGTGAGTGACAAGTTGACGTATACGAAACAAACAAAGCGCCATTTACAAAATCCTGTATCGGCTGATGCACGAAAGAACAAAAGTTAACATTACGTTGGCTGTTCTGAGTACACTGCCGATGCACATCAGAAAAGCAGAAAATACGCAGATAAGAAAGAGTTCTTAGAATTATTAATACATTTTACTTTACAAGGTCACAAAACAATGGTTGTTAGTGTTAAAAACTGAACTTCGTGATGAAGTAACATTTTATATTTTTACTTTTATAACCTACTTATTTTTTTAGACAGATGTCAGTCTTAAAATATCTTAAAATTTGTTTAGCATACATGGCAAGTGGAATTGGGTGACAGCGTGTTGATAAAAAATACAGCCCCGACTTGACGGACCAGCTGATGGCGGAAGGATGCGTAGTCAGATGTAAACAGTGGCGCTACTTTCGCAGACCTGTCAGAAAGTGGCCTTCTTATACAGTATGGACTATATCAGGCACGGGAGGGCCAGAGTGGCGAACAACTAGCTGTGTGAGATCACAGATAACATGCTCGGCTGCCTGCTGGCGAGTACGTTATTGTCACGCGCTGATTGGCGAACAACATTGCCGACATCTTGCTGGCCTGTGACGCCATTTTGTTTACGTGTGCGGTTGTAGTTCGCGGTATAAGCGGCTGTTTCGCCTCTCTATGTTTGGTAGCGTCAACTTTTATTTTATAAGGTTTGCAATACGTTCACTCAATGCCAAAACATGTTAATACGTAAAACCACGAAATTTTGTTACCTGGCGTACTCGCATACGTTATCATTATTTCACTACAAAAATTGTATGTTGTTGTTGTTGCTCATATTATTTATATTTAGCTAATCACTACGTTTCCACGAGTATTCAAATTCTTTCCGATAAGCAAAGGCTGCAGTAGAATTAATTTATCCCACGCACACAACACACGGTGATGCAGCACACGCAGTAATCTTCCGTATGTGACCTCGAAATTTACAGAATATGATCTTAGGTGGAATATGCTTGTGTGTGTTGGCAGTATTGGGAAATAATGAGTTGTTTTGTTATTGATGTGTTGTTTTCGTAATGTGTTGTGCTAGGTATCAAAATGGACGAAATGCCAAATTTTGTTAACCACACCACAATTGCCGACAATGTTCGATCAAAGACACGACTATGAAGGTGCGCTTGTAAAGTTGTTAAATAGTCTTTTATTGTCTATCCGCAGCATCTTGACACCTTTTGAATAAAACCTTCGAAAAATCAACCCACGGATAACGTGTTTGGTTGTTTTCCAAATATCCACGCATCACTAACCTTTCCATGGTTTTGTTAAGATAAAAATATTTTAATTTTTAGACAAATTGAATTTTTTCTTATTATTTATGCATATATTATAATATTTCATTTATAATTAAATGAATAAAAACTGACAGTAAACAGGTGTGTTGGTAATGCCCAGTAAGAAATAGTTCTGGTGCAAAATAGCATTTAACTGAGTGCGTGCGAATGTGGTGCGTTGTTCCTTACGTGTAATTTTGTATAGTACTTAAGCGCGTATGCCACTATGGAAGATTCCATGCAAGCCTGCGTGGTCGTTTGTATGGATGGTTCTATGGAAGATTTGGCCGACTGCTGGCCCGTTTTCACGGACGTTTTCGTAATTGGTCTTGTGCGATGTTCGAGGGAAGGTTCCCTACAATGTATAAATTTGAGCCAATCAGAGAGAGAGGGTGGTAGAGTCGTTTAGTTTGTTTTATTTCGAGAAAGATCGTAAAACTATTAAACACTATTAAATAGTAAGAATATAAAAAAAACCACGAAAATATCAAAACAACTACTGATTCTACTGTGCAAAAATTAAGGTAAACATTCGTGTTTAATTAACATAAAATGTCCAGTTGTAACAACAAAACTCTGTGAATAAACACATCGTGACTCGTGAGTGACGATGGTTCCTGAACCACAGTTGCGGAAGTATAATAATAATAAAATGCACTCGTCTTTACTTGCGCGGCAACAAGCATCGTTGGATAGGTTATTCCAAAGGACTTTCTATAACTGCTTGCATGCTGGCTCGGGTAGCAGTTATCGTTGAAGCTTCCGCCCGATCTTGTAAGGAAAATTTTATCGCGGCATACGGGCTTTAGTTGAGTTTTGTTTGCATAAGGCGGCGGAAAAGCCCGAAATATACAATCTTTCTACAATAGTAGATTAGTGTTGATTAACAAGTCAACAAGTTGTAGGCTTGTGGACTTGTAGTTGTGTTATAGGCTCCTTGCACTTGGAGTCCCGCTGCCGCCCATACCGCCAACTGCAATCTCACACTCTCTACTTCGCTTCATCCTGACGTTTTATCTGCCCCTCCCACACGTCGCACACATCCGTGAATATAACCCGAACTGTTGTTACAAGCCGTTAACGGCAAACTGGGCACTTTTGGAACCCTCGGTTGAAGATCTACTTCCATGCACGTTGTGTAGTCTTCCGCGTTATGTAAAATTAACACTGCCATGGGCCTCGTCACTTTATTCATACGTCGGTCAAGTGGTTATGTGAAATTATTAGAAAAGTAGATATTTTACAAATCTGCTCATTTTTACAATTAGATGTATTAAAAAAAACGGAAAGCGAAATAAATAATTTAAGTTATCATATATGGTTACCTTACACTTTATAATTCGACGTTAAGGCATGGAACTAATTTCCCTCCGTCGTTACCAACTTTACTGGGCGCATGTCCCTCAAAGCGCCCGTTAAAATACGTGCAGGTAGGAGCAGTCACTTTTTTTTCTAAGGTTGATTTAAAAAGTGTTCACTTTATTGCGAACGGCCTTTAAATGAGGTCGAGTAATTTTATCGACAGATATCGATCGCAAGCGCTCTATCACTTGTTAATCCTTCACGGTCAGTTCCTGCGTTGTGGCAAGGGTGCTCGCAAGTTAATTACCTTGCAATAAACTACTGCGTTTATGGCGATGAGAGTTAGGGCGTGTTCCTAATTCTTCTCGAATTTCGTTTTTCGTAATTTGCATTTTGCATTTTGTAAGGTTTAGTCGGAAAACTACGACATTCAACAGTCTAGCACGCCATGCTACTGTTATTTTGATGTTATCATGATTCCAAAAATAAAAATACACTGAGTCTTAGAATAAACAGTAATTATTCCCAAAAATTTCAAATTATCAAATATGATGTGAAATTGCCACGGAACAAAAACTTTGTCACGAGAAAATGCCTGTTTCATGAATATTGCCTTGCTTTGTGAATTAATTATTCTGAACACAATTCATATTTATGTATTCCAATAACCTCTACGAGTTTCAAACAGGCAAAAATAATATAGCGGTGATTTGGTAATTTGTATTTGACAATATGTCAGCTCCGAAATTGACAAAACGCAAACGGCAAATTTACAAAAAATAAGTTGAGTTGAAAGATTTGGGTGGCTCTTAACAATGAGATCTTGAGAGCCGATGAGTGTGACATGAGGTGAGAATGGAGCAGCGCCGGAATGCAAGGGGCGGGTAAACGGGAGATCTCCGAGAAAACCCGTGGACCATCGGCATTTTCCGGCACGATTCCCACTTGCAAAAATCCGGGAGTAACCCGGGTTCGCCTTGGTGGGAGGCAAGCAGTCTAACCTCTCAGCCACCGCGGCCCCACACAAATAAGCGATATATTTTGTAGACAAAACGGATTACGTGACCATTTTATTATCAAAAAGTGTCAACTGGAACACGGCTTTAACTTTGGCACAGACAGGATGTCGAATGTGCGTGCGCTTAAAACTTTATTGTCTGTTCTGGACAGAAGCCTCAGTTAATTTGGTGAAATAAGACACTTTTATTGTTTTAAGATTACAGTAGTGATGAAAGCAAACTCACAGGATTTAATAAGATACTTTCAAATGACACCTCATAGTCCTTTTAAGACATGTTTCTTTTTTCTTTATTCTTGCAAACAGGAAATGTATGCATATGTGTATATTTTCATATTTTTCCAAGCCGGTATCGTTAACCACCTCTTCTAATTATTGACGCAAGTTAGCATTGGAAGTGAAATAATAAATAAAATACAATACGGGTAGGGAAAGGATGAATTAGCCAACGCTGAACAAGCGAGAATGATTGTGTGAGCCTTTCTCAGACGTAGTCATTGCAGCGTAGCGACGTACTAAACCGCAGTCAGCGAAGAATGAAATATAATTAGAAATGATTTATGCAATTGTGTTATTTAGTACACGTCATCTGGTCTGGCTTCTCACNAGCCGTGTTGATACTTCCGCGTGGGCTGGCATACGTACACTGAAGTGCCAAAAAAACTGGTATAGGCGTACATATGCAAATAACAGGTATGCAACCAATCAGAGTAACGCGATGCGATCGGCAGCTAGATCGGTTACTGCTGCTACAATGGCAGGTTATCAATATTTAAGTGAGTTTGAACGTGGTGTTATTAGTCGGCGCACGAGAGATGGGACATAGCATCTCCGAGGTAGCGATAACATTTGGACGTTCGCGTACCACCATTTCACGAGTGTACCGTGAATATCGGTAAATCCGGTAAAAACATCACATCTTCGACATCGCTGCGGCCGGAAAAAAGATCGCGAAAGAACGGGACAAACGACGACTGACGAGAATCATTAAACGTGACAGGCGTGCAACCCTTTCCAAATTGGCGCAGATTGGATTTGTGGACTGGCCTGCAGGATTCGTTGTGTGAATTGCCTCCTACATACCTTCAGACATTAGTCGAGTCCATGCCACGTCGTCTTGCGGCACTTCAGCGTGCTCG
>NQII01010533.1:39693-50052 GCA_002778355.1 Clitarchus hookeri
AGACCCCCGAGAAAACCCGCCGACCGGGCGGCACCGCCCTTCGCGGTTCCCACGCACGAAAATCCGAGGAGCGACTCCGCCGGTAATCAAAAGGGGGGTCGCCTTGGTGGGGAGGCGAGCGCTCTAGCCGCTGCTCCACTGCGGCATCCAGGTAGAATGAGAGTGCGCGCGCAATTTCTCGACATCTGCGTCAGCTTGTTTTGCTTCTTTTAGTTGTTTTGCGTGTTGTTCGTTCAGGTTTTCCCGTCACCGCGCCGCTGCCATTGGTTTAATAGCGTGCTATTTTGGGCGAAGAAGCTTTATACTTATCACAAAACTTAGTTACGTTACTAATTAATTCTCTGAACTGACTGTGTATTTGTTTGGTTGCTTACAATACTTCCTGATGATATTTTTATTAGTTATTGAAAATTACAGCAACTTTTTATGTTGAAACCTTTTTTAAAACTGCGAACATGCGCTGGTCTGTTGTGTACACGTGGTAATTCAAATCACAAACCTCAGCCTTCATGGAAGCATCAACAAGGCAACGCTAATTAGTCAACACTGTTCCATAACTTATGGCCACTTCGACAGCTGACACCCACAGCCGAACGGTTTATTTTATCATGTTGGTGGAAGGGGAAGAGTAAGAGAAGAGGGATGGGAGATAACGGCGTGATCTTGCTGTAGTTCAAATATTTACCTGGATGCACACTTGGCTAGGTAGTGTAGTAAGTATTCGTGGTGGGAGTTAATCTCACATTTCGTTCCCACATCAGTTATTTCAAAAATTATTATTTTTTAGTGACATTAATTATTTTCTTCCAAGCGGGAGGCTAGTTCACTAATCAATCCCAATTTATTTCCCATTACTGATTTCATAAAAATAAAGATTGTTTTCATATTTGGTTTTAGGAGAGAAAAAAATTCAAAATGGTGCCCATGTTAACAGAATGACAGAATATGTGGTCCAGAATCGGTATGTGCCTTCTACTCACATGATATAGTTATCGTATATGCGTGACTTGAAAATTGTAAGAAGAACGTGAATTTTAACGGGGATTCACGGAGATAGGAAACAACAAATGTTTTGTGTTCTAAAAATGTGCAAACACTAAAAAAAAAAAAAAAAAAAAAAAAATGTTTTAATGTAATACAACTAATTTATTAATATACTGTAGTCTGGAAACTTTCGAAGGCCTGCTTTTTTTTTCTTGATGCATCATATGTGCCACTCCGCGACGTGTAAAAAATTAATGCATAACTGTTTGAAGGGATAAGCCAGATTTAACTTTCCTATGCATAAAAGGAAATGAAAGCGGCTTCAATAATCACTGCTTATGCATTTCTCTTTCAATAATAAACACGTTTATTCAAGTCATATATCCACTTTCAATATCTCGTAAACAACATTACTCCAGATATACCAGTCTATGTTTTCGTTAAGATAAATGTATCTGCGGGCAGGGATTTTTCTCAATAAAATGTTGGTTTCAGAAATGTGTTGAGTTGAAAGATTTTAGTCTGCTCTTAAGGGCCTTGCCTACCGACTGGAAGCTGCAAAATTTTAATAAGAAATCCCGTGTTAAGGCAATTTTGCCTCAGTGCGTTAATTATAAAGATAGGCGTTCCAAAAAAAAATGTATTCTTCACGAATTTTTTCAGGAGAAGTTCCCTAAAGTGGATATGTGTCCATAACATGTATAGCCTGTTTGCAAGACATGTTTAAAATTTATGTTTCACGAAAAAGCACATACTGCCTTTCTATAGTGACAATTTACGCTCGTAGGGATCTTCTCCTAATAAAATTCGCGAAGAATACATTTTGTTTGAAACGCCTGTCTTTAAAATTAACGCATTGAGGTGAAATTACCTTAACATGGGATTTCGTATTTAAATTTTGCAGCTGCCAGCCGGTAGGCAGCGCCCTTAACATCGAGGTTTTGAGCGTCCCGAGGATGACTCGATTTGAATATGGAGCAGCGGCAGAATGCAGGGGCAAGGAAAATGGGATGGCCCCGAGAAAACCCACCGGCCAACGGCAACGTCCGCCACGTTTCCCAGGCGTTTAAGTCGGGGTGACCCCGCCGGGAATCGAACTCGGCTCGTCTTGGTGAGGGGTGAGTAACCCAACATCTACACCCCCGCAACCCCCATTGTTTAAAAAAATGTTTAATTTNGCTCGTCTTGGTGAGGGGTGAGTAACCCAACATCTACACCCCCGCAACCCCCATTGTTTAAAAAAATGTTTAATTCGCCGCCTACAATCTTCTCAGATGTAGTGACGTAACGATCCACGTAGTGGAACTACTCAACATTTCGTGTGGATTTTAGACAAAGGCTGTTACAGGCGGTGCAGTTTCGAAATCAAATTTTGCTAGCAAAAAAACCTCAGCTCGTGACAGCGTTAACTAAATCACAAATGTTAGGTTGCTAAAGACGATAATGTGTTTGTTAAGTCTGTTTCTCAAGCTCAAGAAAGTCATGCTTTGCTATCGTTTTTGTATGGATTTGGTATTCAAGGTATGACAGCCAGAGATGTGTTCCTACAGTCGTTCGCATAACAATCCTAGCGTTGCTGTTAACTACATTAAACCAAATTGATGTTCGTGATGTTACGTTTTGAAGACTTTTGCAATTCGCGAGAGTGCACTTAATCAAACCGCTGTTGTGTCTGTTGCTGAAGCACCTGTGCTGTATCCTCGTAAAAAAAAATAAAGCTGGAATTGGGTGGTGGAATTTGGATGTTCCGTAAACTAGTTGGTACTACTGGCGACATTCATGTACTCTGGTCATGTACAATTTGTTTATAGTACTTAAATAAAGTGTAAAATATTTTTAATAAAGTGCATTGAGCAAGGAAAAACACTGCTACAGAGCTGCAAACACAACTGCAGGTTCTGCTGGACGAACTGCTGGTAGCGAGAATAATGTGACGTGTGTTTATTTCCTGCTGTGCGATTTCCTGATACTGGAAGCGAATATTTAGGGGCAGCGGTGGCGTAGTGTCCAGGGCGCTCGCCTCCCACCACGGCGATCCAGGCTCGATCCCCGGCGGGTTCACTCCCGGATTTTCGCATGTGCTGGACGATGCCGCTTGCCGGCGGGTTCTCTCGGGGTACTCCCGCTTCCCCCGACCTTGCATTCCAGCGCCGCTCCATTCTATGGTCTCATTTCTGACATGACCGGGGATGACGGTCACCTACGGGTCCCAGCTGGAAAGACCGTCACTCGGAGGGTGTCGCCTTGCCCTGGGTGCACTCCCCACACGCCATTATTATTATTATCNCGCCATTTTTTTTTGAACGTGTCCAGAAGTCCAGTTGGTGACGACACAGAAGATTTGTCACATTTCATGCGCATTCTTGATTCTAATGCGTGAATCAGCGGCGCGTTTATAAGGCGGCAGACATGGCCTTAGGCCACGCCCGAAAACTAGGGAAAGAAAGCAATTTAGACAAAGACAAACAACAAACAAAGTGTGGACGGTTCAGAATCTTAACGTGGACTGTTAAATGTCTGCGGAGCAGGTTGTCAAACGCGTGCATAACAAAAAGTTCGTATTTCTACAGACCTAAAATGAACGCCACTGAACGAAAATGCTCCAGTCGCTGAACTGACGCACTCAGGAAGCGTTAAGAAATAGCTAGAAACATAACAGTGAGACCCCTCTGTTTTCGAAACTGAAACCCTGTCAGCTACATGGGAGGAAAAATGTATGGTGTGTCTTCGATTGCGAAGTTTTAGTCATCTTGGCCCTCCCAAAATAACAATCCTATATACGTCGGCTGGTGCGAATGCAGCACCTCCAATAACACTGTACGTAATTCCATCTATAACATTTGCTTCTTATTTCTGAAACAGTCTTTTCACTTCGTCTGTTGTGTTTCGTCTGCTTGAAGCGGAGACGCAGCAATGTATTTCTCAGCTTGGAATCGTCGCACGAGCGCTGACTTGCAGTGGTGCAGTTGAACGACGTAAAGCGCTAAGCGCTACAACACAGCTTTGCTCGCTAAACCAGCACGATGTCTGTACTACTGACAGTAATGCTGACAGAAAAAAAAAAAAAAAAGAACTGTCGTGCCACGTCTCAACGTAAAATATAACGTGTAAAAAATATTGTCTTGTTGTTTTAAGGGTGTTCGCCACGAAACAACTTATTATTTTATATTCCTACCACATACTGTTCCCAACTTGTAGACATAATGTGTGACTACTTTTCCCTCAGATAAAATTTTGTTAGACCGCATGGAATTTTTGCAAAATAACATGCCAGTGTCTAAATTTTACGGTTTTTTTTTTGTAATGCACAAATAGAGTAAATCAAACTATTTGCAGAAAATTTGACACGGGCTTTTAAAGGGCCTGGTCTTAATTCATTTTAAGGCATACTTAGCAAAAGTTATTTTACAAAAATTCAGGGGCAGACAAAAATCAAAATATTCAAGAATTTGCTTGTTTTCAACAATTTGTTTTAATTAATTTTTTTTTTATTCATGAAACTTTTACGGTGTATCCAAGAGACTGTAATACAGTGACAAGAACTTTTGAGGCTCTAGTTACTTTTTAGGGCTTGTAAAAGTGCTCACTTTACCGTGGATAGCCTATACATATCCACTCTCCTGTCATTCGCTAGCCGTCAATTCTGCAAGGAAAGCTTTCCAGTGGGTTATTTTCGTGCAGTTTGCGTGTGGAGCTCACGTTTTCTTCACGCCAACGTGCTGCTGTTTGGGACAACGGTGACGTAGCGGTTAGAGTGCTCGCCTCCCACACGAGAAGAGCAGGGTTCGATTCCCGGTGCGCTCATTCCCGTAATTTTCGCTTGTAGGAATCGTGCCGGACGATACCACTGGTTGGCGGGTATCCTCGGGGCTTTCCTGCTTCCTCCGTTCTTGCATTCCGTCGCTGCTCCACACCGCCCATATAGGTTCTCGGAACCTTCGTGATAGGGTAATATATTTACACACAGTGGGTTTTCAACAACCGCGTTCATTGAAACTACATTCTAACGTTGGCTCTCGCGTAGGAAGGACTCAGAATTCTTGAGTATAAATTCCGTAATCCAGTGTTTCGGAGCCAAACGTCACGTGGTGAACTCAGAATTACTGAACCAGTAGTCGAAGAACCAGTGGTTTGGAACGTACTAGAATCAAAATTTCCCATTGGTTCTAAATTTTCTTTTTGTGATCGTTTAAATGATACTTCAGTTTTTTTTGTTTACATTTAGCACTCCTCTTTTTGCTTTCTTTTCCTCACGGCTAAGTTTTTGACTCTGTCTCGGAAAATAATTCATCAGGATAATTTTTAAGTATAGACTATTCATGGTTAATTGAGCACTTTCGAGAGCCCTGCTGAAAAAAAATATTTTTCTCCTCATCTTGTATCTGTCCGCCGTGTGTAAAATTGCCGTTGCCATGGACCTAATGACTTTATTAATGCGCCACACAAGTGAAAATATGAAAGTGTTCGGAACCTGAAATATGTTAACAACATGCAATTTAGTTCTCTGATTAGTATAAATCATAAAAACAAACTTGTTTTTTTCCCATAAATTTAAACATTAAACTCGCGATACGTCAAGACTTGGAACTACTTTCTTAATTCACTGCCTAATTAACTGGGAGACCGCATGCCATAGTGTATCGTAGCATATGTGCAGGTAAAATGCAGTGATTTCTTTTCAAAAGTTTGATTTATAAAGTGCTTTATTTACCGTTAACAGCTTGCATACACACATGATTGTTTTTTTTTCACAGTCGAAATTCTTGCGGGCCGTCTGTATCTCTTTCTTTTCGTTGTCTTGAGGCCGCGGTGGTTTAGTGGTCAGACTACTCACCTCCCACCGAGGTGAACCACGTTCAGTTCCCAGCAGGGTCACCTGGGGTTTTGCGCGTGTGGAAACACGGCGGACGTTGCCGCTCACAGGCGGGGATTTTCTCGGGACACTCCCATTTCCCCCCGCCCTTGCATTCCCCCACTGCTCCATTTTCACCACAAACCTCTCAGCTGAACTTGCGTTGTCCACGCAGTAAAAAAATTAATTAATTAAAAAATAGTTAAAAATAAAAATAAAATGTACTTTTGCAAACACTTGCAACACTACAAGTCAGTTACAGGAGATTTCGCAGCACGTGGCTGTAGAATACAATAAGTAGAGATCTGAAGAATTCGCGTATTCATTTTAGGACAAGCTAGAATTAAAAACACGTGCGTTTATATAACTTAATCCATTGGCCCACGCCGTATTCGACACTTCCTGGAGAATGCTGGTCCAATCGCCGCCTTCCACTGTGACAACAAGCAACCAATGCGCAGTTGATGTCGGCATATTTGTACATTAGACTGTAGAGTCTAGCTTGCAGGTCATTGAACCCGCGATTTTTTCCGGTCTCTAACAATAAGCTAATATTACGGACAGGAGAACTTGGCGTTTTATACGACCTGTAAGCTAGACTCTGCGGTCCTATGCATTTTAGAACTTCAGTTTTCTGTTCAATGTCTGCTGCTCCGGACTAGGTTGCATTGCAAGGTCCATTATTGGCTCAGAGTTCACCTGGGCGTGTCTGATAAACTGTGATTCGATTACAACACACATAACAAAAATATACGCGTGTTTGAAGTCTAGCTTCTCCTCAAATGAATTCACAAAATTTCCCCAGTCGCTACTAGTGTTATATTGTTTAGTTTAACGAGCAGGCACAGTAGACTCCGTGCTTATTAGATGTACGTGATTAATTTTGAATGTTCCATATAAAATTAGCTTGTAGTGTTACAAGAATTCTGACTTTTTTTGGACGATAATTTTTCTGTTACTTCTTTGTGTTTCCAGAACGCTCTTATTGCGTTTAATTTTTTTTTCTAGGAATAACGAAAGGAGTACTTTTACCAACGCACACAAAAATAAGAGGCTCAAGCTTAAACTCGGCCAATTACACCGCAAAGACCATTGGCCTGATGACTTAAGTACTAGTCTTGGAGGAGGGAATCGTGGAAAAACCGGTTATTTATGTATTCCTTGTGATTTATATTGGTGGTACGCGATGTTCGCCAGCTTTACGATGCAAATTAAGAGCCATATAAAATTGCTACTATATGACCTGCAGTTAATCATTAATTAATATCCAGAAAAAAACAATACAAGTAAGTCAGCAACATACATTAGCTAATTGATGCATTTGATAACTTAATTTTCTGGAAATTCTTGTATTTTCAAAAAATTAACTTCATTTTCACTTAGACAAAGGTTTTTGTTCTTGTGATAACTTGCAAGAAATCAAGCAGGGCGTGGAAAAGAAAAGCTCATTAACAATTTGCAACAGCATTTAATTTATCAACATGATAAACTCATTTGCATTACAAACATGTTTCAAGTTTTCGAGAAAACAAAAAAATGTATAGATACAATAATAAACAGCAAACAAAAGACGTGTTCGTAGGTATTTGCGGAGTGCTAGCAGCAAGGTCATTCATAACAAGGGGTTGGAAGGGGTAAAAACTACGGGTATGTCTCTTACGACGACTCGATATTCCGATCTGCAGTGTACTTGTGAAATATCCAATAGCCAAAAGACAATACAAAAAAAAAAAACCTGCTACATATTTTTTGTGGAGAAAAAAATAATTTGCTGTAATGAGTTAAGTGTTTGTTGACGAATACGAAAATAAGTTCCGTTGCTTTCTTAGGCAGTTTTTTTTTTTAAATTAATAGTGGTTTCCTTGGGAAAAATATTTCAAAGGATGGATTTCAACAAAATTTTTTTTGGTAGGCAGAGTCAGAGTATAGTAGTGTGAAAGAATTTTAATCATAAAAAAAATGGGGGTAGGAACGAGGTTCGTCACTCATGTTGGCGTGAATGGTTATCAATCGAATATTTAGTTCAGATTATCACGAGATTGATTCATAGCGGGTTCAACTATTTTGTAACTTAGGGCATTGCTAACCTTAGGCCAAATTTTATGATAAACTTTCATAGTATTTACCTGAGCATGGTTAACAAAAAAAAAAAAAAAAATCTTATCTAGAATGCATGAATCAGAGAAAAAAAAGTAGCTGTTTCTCTTTCCCATGACTTTGTTTCGCTAGCACTCAGCAAGTAGAAACTACAAGAATTAAAAAAATAATAATAATAAATACATGTTGGTCGTTTGATATACTTTTAGTGACATGGTGAAGTATGTATGTGGTGAGGGAGAAATACGCATGGCTGACATGGTGTCCTGAGTTGGTTTTATTTGTAAGTGTCGGTGAAAGTCGGGAGGTAAGATAAATATCATCGTGCACACGGACTTAATCGCATGAACAAAGTTTTGATTTTAAAAATATTGTACTCTTATGTTGATAGAAAATAAAATGCTTTGACGTCGAAGAAAAGTACGAACAAATAGAGAAAAATTTTGAGTACACTTTGGATAAATATGACAAACGAGGCTTGACATGCCGAATTGAATGAGCTCATTTACGGCGGAGTTGACACGAGTAAATTAATACCGCGTGGAAAAATATAAATGAATTTTAATCAGAGGTAGATGTTTGATAACTTTTGAAGAAGTAGGAAGTGAAGAAACTGAACTAGTGCAGTTTCTTCCGTTATGTAAGAGGTGAAGATGAGTGTGTTCGGTTTCCGCACACGAGATATCTAATTCAAGATGGCCGCCGCGTCCGCCGGCGCGTGTTTCGCCACACCTCGGAACTGTTCGGGGATACTCGGCATGCGGTGTTGCGCAAGCAGCCGCTTGGCAGCGCCACAAGTTCGGCGAGCAGGCCACGTTGTCAGCGAAGGAACTAGGCCGATGTCCGTCGTCGGGCCGGTGGAGGTGCGGTGTTCGATGTGAGGTAACGGTAGTGACACCAGAGAGTCGATGAGCAGTTATTTGGTCCTGTCGTTTTCGTCTAGAAGTATCCGGGCTTCGGTCGGGCGCTGCCGTAACCGCGGCCGCCTGTGAAAAAAAAAGCCAATCACAACTAATGAATATGCTGTATTTAAAACATCAAGTTTTCACATTGTTGCAACTATACGATGTTCACGATTAAATTAAGCACTTTTGAAATCAACCTTTGAAAAATGTCACTGCCCCCACCTGCATGTATTTTAACGGGTACATTGACTGGCGTGCACCCAGTAAAGTTGGCAACGACGGAAGGAATTTAGTTCCTTGTCTTAACATAGAATTAAAAGTGTTGGTTTAACATCTGTGAATACTGAAATTATTTATTTTGATGTGTGTATTTTTAATGCTTATATGCGTAAGTATTGACAAATATTTTAAATATTTACTTTTTTAATAATTTCACAGTTGTACTTGACCGATGCATGAATAAAGTGATCAGGCCCTTGGAAATGTTAACTTTACATATGGCGGAAGAATACACAATGTGCGTACATGTATAACTTACAGCAGAGCTTTCAAAAATGATCAGTTTATAGCGAACAACATATTAAACAATACAAAATAAAAATTACAAAAGAAAAGTGATAACTCAGAAAAAAATATATCTTCGGTATAGTGACAAATTGTTAGTAATCACCCAGAAACAAAAAGTTATCACACAAAAACGACAAAATCTGACCTGGTATTAAGGTGAACCGATCTTCTGAATCTTGAATTATTTATATTTCTCTACTGCTTATTTTCAGACTCAGTATTTAATAACAGGGTGCAGTGGTTAGGTCACAANTTGAATTATTTATATTTCTCTACTGCTTATTTTCAGACTCAGTATTTAATAACAGGGTGCAGTGGTTAGGTCACAAGGTATTTATTGAGATTTATTTTGAGATCCAGTTTCCTTAGTTGCTGTTTTTGTTAATAAATCTTGCCCAAAACTAAGGCAAGTCAACGAAAATAATTGGCGGTGTTGTGTTTGTAAGTACCCAAAATGCAAATACACGTAAATAACGAAAATTAAACTGTGTTAAAAACCGAACAGAAGGAACTCGTGTTCCCAACATAATAACAAACGAATCGTCAGTGCATCTTACAGCTACATTAACGAATACAGGAGAAAAAAAAAAGACTGGCAAAAAAAAAAAACAGCACACCGTACACAGACTCCTAGAGAACTCGGAATGAACGGGTAACAAAACCGTGCAAGTTTAGAAGTTTGTAATTTCATACGCCGGCTCGTCGAGAGTTACAGCTTGCCGAGGTTTTGACGGACGGATGACGGAAGGACGGACGCGGGTGTTCCAACAGTGGTGAGTGAGTGAAGAGAAACGGGTGGCTCTTAAAATCGAGGTCTTGAGAGCCGAAGAGGGTGAAGCGAGGTGAGTACAGATTAAGAGGACGGGAGGAACGGGAGATCTCCGAGAAAAAACCAGCCGACCAAGCGGCATTGTCCGGCGCGATCGCGACATGCGAAGATCCGGGAGCGACCCC
>NQII01010534.1:0-36766 GCA_002778355.1 Clitarchus hookeri
CAAATTTGGCGAGAAATGGTTGATTAGTGGTGTCGCAAACCATACGTCTTGTCGCAGTTTCGATCGGAGTAGGATACGATGCATTGCCCGACCAGGGTACCTACCTCGGGTCCATACTCTCGCATTCGTTTCAGTTCTCGCGCACACTGCAACTCGGTTAGGGGCAAAAAGTCTTCGTCGCAAGTGATGCCCCCTTCCGATTCGGGCAATTCCTGACTTATTTTACGTTTATGCGTCGGGGTCGTTCCTTGAATCTTGATTTCGTGTTTTATATACAGTCGAGTCAAAGATTCCTCCTAGCATTGTCGACCAAGTTTGTCGAGATGGCTGGTTATCTGCTTATACACCCCGTCCCTTCGATTCTCGAGAGCCAGTCTGCGACTTTTCGAGAGTAGATATTACGCGCGAAAAGCTTCGATGGCCTGCTGCAGCTCGGTTGCCAGTTCGATTCGTTCCACCATCATCCATAGAATAGAATAAACACGCAACCACAAAGGGTTATATACATATTCACTCTGTAGTTGAGGAAAGTGAATTTTCGAACCTTTCCAGTCCATCGATGAATGCATCCAGCACCTCCTTGCTATGCCTCGTAACGTCGGTTTCCGCAGCAACTTTAGATATCAACGTATTTTCAACAGTCTGCAATTCTTCCCATCGATGCACATTCAACACATTGATCAGGTATATTATCCGTGACAGTCGATGGCCACCAAAATTTACACCACTTCTATTTTCATGCTCTATATTTTTTGACCAAGAAGCGACAGGCCCCTGCGAACAGTCGCGAAGCGAAATTCCATTATCATCATTATCATCGGAGCATAGACCATGACCGAACTTGGAAATGTTATTGTTACTCGTGGTCGGCATCTTACTATAAACTGATCAAACCACGCCTGTACCTTCCCTCATGCACTGGTGAAATATTTTATATCAGCAATAAACCATACACCTCATTCCAGCACGAAGAACACATATCCTTAAAATCTGGAATGTCATGTCTGTATTGACGTGGCCGTTGTACACACGCCACAAGTTTGTATCGTCAATGCGAAACAACACGATGCTATTCACATCATCACATAGTAACTGATTGGGCACATATAAATACGTTTGCCTCAAACACACATAGTCCATGTCCGCTTACTGTCCCATGCTAAATTACTCCTGGATGCAAGTATGTTTCTCACATGCAACATCGCAGAAAATAAGCACCGAGTTTGGCAAGGGTTCGCTTGGTGGCACGATGGATTCGTTATCGCTGCAAGGGAAATAGTGCACACCTTCCACAGCCTGCAGTATACATGCCAGACGCAGGTACTTCGTTTGATGGAGCGATTTGGAGTACAGGTACACGTTTTCGAATCTAAAACCATTCGGTTACACCAAAAGGCTGAGAAGCCCACACATCTTACCGCAACCCAACATTCCACAAATGAATCCTCTCACAGATTGGGCAACATCATGCCATAATGTGCATCATGTGAGGTTCCGAAATCTTCCTCGGTGATACAGATGGGAAGAGTAACAACTTGTTTGATAATATGTATGCTACCACAACTATCTTGTGGGGCGATTGTGGAGCATGTGGAGCGATAGTGGAGTGATTGTGGAACATGCGGAGATTGCACAGAGTCAGCGCTACAAGATTTAGAAAGTATCTTTGAAGCATCCCTCCGAGTAAACTGCCTCTGGCAGATTTTGCATTCAAAAGTCACACTTTAACTTTTTTCATTCTGCAGGTCATTATTTCAAGTCGTTGTAAATTCCAAAAAGCTGTAAATGCTTTTCTGCAGAAACGACAAAGATGCTTCATTAGCACTTTATGTCCATACAGTTCCAAGTCCAGAATGATACTGAAACGAAAACGTATAAATGTCGGGTATAGAGTATATTGGTTCTTTGTGCTGTAGTGGGTGATGACTGGTAGAAAAAAGATCAAATCTGGAAGAGGGATCGTCGAAAATCTGATCAACTATTTACCTTTCCAGCTGCAAGAACTGGGGGCTGTGGCGCCATGGTGCCACAGCCCCCAGTTCTTGTCCTCGGAGTACCAGCCTAGTACTAATATTACCATAAATCAAACAAATAAAAATACATTTATTAGCAGCAAACGTATTTTTATTTAAACCTCTTAGAGTCAAGCAGTATTGTGGTATTGTAAACTGAACAGCTTCAATGAAATGGTTTATTTTACCCTTACGAGATGTACTCTGGTCTTCGCTAAATGGCTTTCACTTGAGACGTAAATAAAATAAATGGCGTGTGGAGAGTGCACGCAGATCTGCGACACCCTCCTAATGACGGGCATCATATGAAATGAGAGCCTAGGATGGAGCGGCGCCGGAATGTAAGTACAGGGAAACGGGAGCAACCCGAAAAAAACCCGCCCGTGCGCGGCATCGTCCATCACGATTTCCACATGCGAAGTTCCGGGAGGGAACCGGCCGGGGATTGAACCCGGATCGCCGTGGTGGGAGGTGAGCTCCCTGGCCACTGCGCCACCGCGGCTCCACATCTGAGGTCACTGAGGAGCACATGTTTCAGTGGTGTACGATGTGAGTGTACCGAGACTTTCGCAGTATAAGAATGTTACTTCAGTTGATGCTTGCAAGACAGAACTCCAGCGGCTTGTGTTGTGGTTCCGTCGTTTCTCCACTGCTACCTAAGGTAAATACTCAGTTATGTTCCTCCCATTCTGCTACAGCTTCGTCTATACAAACAAATCCTTCGTCTGTGTATTGAGACATGTGAATCTTATTGTTCTGGGTGTACCAAACTGCACAATCACGAGTCAGTAGGTCTTCCATAAAAAAACATTCTGAAATAGTAATTAAAGAAATGCTTGTTTGCCTCAACGATGTAAGTTTTTATATATGGCCAAAAACGATTGTGTGTAGTTTACTTTAGCGAAATATTTTGCAGGATAACATTTTAAAAACAAAACAAAATATTTTGTTGTACAGCCAAATTACGACTGAGTTTAAGGAATCACTTGGCCATATCAACTAGACCCGTCAGAAAAATTACGAGTTTGAACATACCTGTACGTAACATTTTTTCTACAGTTAGGTGTGAATTACAATTGCTCAATCAAACCTTTTTCTACGTGTAGACGATGCGGTAAAGTTATGGCCATATTTCATTTGGGATGTATTATTTAAATAATTGTTTGTAATTCAGACGTTTATTAAACATATCGTTACAATTTAAAGCTTTATAATTCAAACTACTTGGAGTGTCGTGACGAACCCCAATGAAATATTTCCCTCGCCTCCGATAGCACTGGATAACTACAATACATTCTATTGTATTTGCCGAGGTGGTCCGAAGCGTACATTCCTTACGAAACGTTTGCTGTCACCACCCGACTGGTCTGAAATCGTGATAATGAATATTAGTCTACTTCTATTAAAAACATATTATTGGGAGTTTTCGCAAATTACTTTACAGCTTTGAGGACAATTGTTTGCCTACGGGTATAACTATTACGAAATTTTTACCTAATAAGTTTTGCCTTTACATGAACTATTAATTTTGTTATTTAACTATACAGCGCTGAAAAAAATATACTTCAAACCCATATTTCTCTTCCTTCACGTAGTCCACCATATAAATTTTTACGTGAACATGTGATTTAGGATATATCTTTTTAGTCCACTTTGACTGCAGTGAGGATGAGGTTTTTCACAGACTTCCTGCCTGAAGAACAGTAAGTGACTTTACTCATCTAGAAGTAGCGATGCTCGTTGCAAGCGAGTGGAANACAGACTTCCTGCCTGAAGAACAGTAAGTGACTTTACTCATCTAGAAGTAGCGATGCTCGTTGCAAGCGAGTGGAAACGTGGACAGGCATGCCACTACACGCAGGGTCATACCCAGTCTCCCAGATGAAGCGGAACAGCTCGTGACGGGATCTCTGGTGCCCGGAGCCGATGCACCGAAATTTCATTTGCTAAATTCTTTCCGCGCGTGCGGCGGAGACCAAATTGAATTCTTCCCCTTCGGCCTTATTCGCAAGAGAGAGATAGAGAGAGAGATAGAGAGAGAGGAAGAGAGATTGGAAAATGGTGAGGGGGGGTAAGGGAATAGCTGCACGCGCTCCGCCCTTCATGTCTTTGCCTTAGTTCAAGAAAGTACATTCGCCATTTGCTGTGGCACAAATGAGGGTCCTTTCTGTCAGCAAACTTCGTAAAATGCCGAGGGAGACGCACAGAGGGAGCGATGGAGAAAGAAGGCCGAGGAGAAAACAAAAATCCCCTCGTGATGAACGCCCATGTGTGGTGCCANCAGAGGGAGCGATGGAGAAAGAAGGCCGAGGAGAAAACAAAAATCCCCTCGTGATGAACGCCCATGTGTGGTGCCACGAAGTGGAGAGATTGGAATTGCAGAATAAATCTCTTGGGCAGCAGGGGTCCCCATATTTTCGCTTTTATGAAGGAGGAAGGTCCGTTCTTGCTGCACGAGTAATATACTGGAATCAGAACCGGTCCAGTTCAAAGAGATATCGCCTAGCCTCGACTAGCCGCATGTTATAAGATTTTCTGTTTACCAGATATGTTGCAGAGAATTGTGTTTGGTTTAACAAAGTGAGTATTTATAAGTGGCAACTTTTATAGGGCCTATTATGCACTGCAACATCCTGTGATACATATTTACGTGAAACGTTACTGTTACATTAAGTTAAACACATTCGCTATCCGAGTTGTTGCATTATTTTTTTAGTCTGCATACAATGTTACATATTATAGTTACACTGCATTAAGATTATAAAAGTCCATTCATAATGAACATAAGCGCTTTAGACGAAAACGATTTTGATTAAATAAAAAAACACAAGACGTTTTATTATCAAGAATCTATTAGTTTTTAAATGCTTATAAATAAAAAACATAATACTTTAACAGGCAATAAAATTTTCAAAGCACGCATTATTTTTGTTACTAGCATAATTAGTTATCTTATTTTATGTGCATTTTGAGTCACTTTGTAATTGAGGTTTCTAATGTTTGTATTATTGCAGTCATNATTAGTTATCTTATTTTATGTGCATTTTGAGTCACTTTGTAATTGAGGTTTCTAATGTTTGTATTATTGCAGTCATTTTTCTGAACATTGTTAACCAATTATTCGCTAGGTCTGGAACGACTTAGTAAATCAAAGAGTAAGTTATATATTTGTGAATATAAATTGATGGATAATTTCCGTTATATGAACCTACGTCAACGTCGCGTGGAAAAACGCTTTATTGCGCTTTAAGACAAGAAAATTATTTTCTTGTTAACGATTTTCTGTTAAAATGTTATCAGTTTCTGTTTAGAAAGATCTGCACGTAACTACTTTTTTCCCTTCTTGACTTTGGAATGAGAGTCTGATGCAAACGTCTTGTTTTCACTGTATGTGTAAAGGCATTTTTAGGTCTGACGTAGGTTTGACATGTGTGCAACATTTATGCACGNGTCTTGTTTTCACTGTATGTGTAAAGGCATTTTTAGGTCTGACGTAGGTTTGACATGTGTGCAACATTTATGCACGAATATTTTATGCAATGTGTATTGTTTGTAATGTATTTGTGTAATGTAATGTGTGATGAATTAGTTGACCAATGGTGTGTTCTAGAAAGTGTCATACTACTGTGTAGAGGAGATTTTACATGAGAAATCTGGCAGGAAAGATATATAGGACTTGTGGACTAAAATGATAAGTAAGGGTGTTATTCGCACTCGACAAAGATGGGGAGATAATAAGCACATAGTACAAACTACTGGAAACTATCCAAGATGAAAGAAAACAAATTCTTGCAGTGTATCAGCAAATGGATACTTTCAACCTCTAATATCAACAACATCCTCAAACAAAACAGGAGCGTCTACTCTCGCAGCGGAGTAAATATCGCAGCCCCGAGTATTTTCTCAAATTAAAAAAACCTATTTTTGATTATCACGTCCAAATATACAGCAAACGACGCCTTTTTGTAATAGTCTAACCCGTTTAGTTTGCGAAAAAACAACCTCCACATATAAGAGTGACCATCCAACACTTCTGAGATGAGCAAACTGAGAGACGCTTAAGCCACATTCTCAGTCGAAATGACAGACTGTTTTGTGAAAGAGTGAGTTGATTTATATAATTGATTATTATAATAGCAGTTTTCTTTAAGCCGATATAAAGATATTACATAAATCAAAGGTGAGATTTCGTTCCCTTACGCCTTAATCTTATGATTTTCAAAAGAAGATAGGCATAAGAAACAATAAATCTACGGTAAAACTTGTATAACTTAGTTTGGCGCCACATTTATACATAGAAGTGTAACAGGGGCAGAACATTTGCTTCAGCAGCGATTTTATGAATTTTTTTGGACATAACATCACTCCGAATTTTATATCAAAAATATTGTTTATAAGTTTCGCAGACACCTTATTTGATATTATTAAAGGATATTTTTAAGAACTTAGATAAATTATAAAACAATAATAATTATTTTCCATAAAAGTTGTTGGCGTTTAAAAATAATCTTACCCTGGAATTTTCGGTAAATATTCATATATACAGAAATTGACATCATTGTTTTTTGATTTAGTGTGGAGTTATTTTCAATCAGAAAATAAACTAATGAACAGAATTATACTACTAAAAATTGTGCTGATATTGCTGAGAAACTATAACAGTTCTATATATATTTTTTTGAAAATTCAAATCAATTATTATGTTGAAATACTTTCCTATGTAAATATGGGACAAAAGAGATATATATAGAGAAAGACCGAGAATATGCATTACTAGTAAATAAAGAGCATTACAAGTATTTTGATATAATGCTGTTTTATAATAGTTACACGAGCGTGCAGACAACTATCAATATAAAAGTAGCCGGGAAAGAAAACAGTGGTAATAAAGTAAAATATTTCCGAGGTTGAATAAAAACGTAGAATTCAATCCAGCACAGAACGCATTAAATACAAATTTTAAGCAATTAGTTTACTAAGGACAAATCTTAGTTTTAAAATTACCTTTATGTCAACGCAAAAAATAAAAAAATTTATCTGCTGCTCATGTAAAGAACTTAAAGAAATGTTTCAAAATTTAGTTTTAGTAATTCCTGCCTAATAATTATCCTTGTTAAAATTCCTGGCTCTCTTGGAACCAAACACACAAGCAGGTAAGTACGTAGGGGCGAACTGGCGTTGAGGCTCCTCTCATCACGACGTACACTTCTCTGACAGGCTGTGCGAGGCTCTCGTAACGGATATTTAATCTGCCACTTTTTTGCAGTGGAGAAATCTCAAATGATTTGATTGAATTTGAGCGTTGTAGACTTTCTGAATTATATTGGACCAACTTATTCATAATTTTTAATTAATCTGCAAGATCACTAGTGCAGATTTCAAGGCATTTAATATTTAGGGTAACGTAATAATGTAACAATAGTTTGAAGGGCTAAAAAGAGGATGACGAATTGATTTATTACCTAAGGTATCAAACGTAGAGGTAGTTAGAGAATTGAAGATTGTGTTCTAACGCAGACAACATTCCAACTTGCCGATGTTAACTCTAAATGCTACAAGATCGAGCACAACATACAAGTGGCCGGCCGGTGGAAATGCCGTTACCGAGTATTCATGCATATCTGCTACCTAGTAGACACAACAAGAATATGTTAATAACTATAATTAACTTAAATGAAATGTTGGGTAATTCCTTCGACATTTCACACAACCGCAAATGAAATATCTATATTTTCTCTTAAACACAAGCCACTTTTAATACGACACTATCCCAGAAAACACTAAAGTTTTTTAAATATTATTTTTATTTATATAGTCTTTTTATATCTGAAAGTTACAAAAGGACAGATAAATGATTGTGTATAAATATCAGGGTGACAGTTATTATTAATTAAATTTCTAGTCAGGTTTTTGTTTAGGAAGGGTGAATATTAGAGAAAAATAATTGTATGAATGTAGGCTGAAGTATGGTTATTATTTCTTACATGAGAAATTGCCTCACTTCTTTGGGCTAAATCTTACGACATTTTTTTTCCAATACTGTGTCCCAAAAGTGTCAATATAATTCTTTAAAATAAATTCAGTAGTTCAAACTCAGTAATTTTTGCACAAAAAAGTAGCGTTTATTATTTTTATGTACCGTGTATAATAATGACATAAGGTGGTGTCAACTAAATACGTTACAATATTTTTTTATAAATAACCGTATATAGGGTTACCTTGTAAATGACACAAAAGTGTGTAGTAAATAAATATATTTTAAGAATACTTATTCCTTTCACGTGTTCATAAAGTTATTTCAAAAATTTAATAAATTGTACTAAATGACGTGAAAGTTAGAGAAGAAAGAATGTGTAAATATCGTGCCTGTTTGTAATAAAATGCAGAAATCACGCCTTTCATTTACAGGATATAATTGGGAGTGTCAATCGTGAAGAGCTCTTGATAAGTTTCAAGATCTCAAGTACTCCAGATCATTTTCTAAAGAGGATCGAGTGGACTTGAGTAGCCCAGTACAACAACTCTCGAAAAATTAGTGGCTGAGATTTCGTGTTTGTCAGCCTGAGACAAGGAATTTTTTAAAAACATTTACGGCGATAAATCACAACAAGCATTATAAAACCATTTTTATAATTTTCAAAACACACACACACACATATAAAAAAAATTATATATATATATATATATATATAAACGTTAGAGCAAGAATATGTTTCAGCACCTTAATTGACCATAGATTAATTATTAAAAAAAAGATATAAAATTATATACGTATTTTGTTGGAACATTTTTTGTTTTATTTACAATTTGAACTACAATTGAGAGCATAAGTACAAAAACTACGTAGTCGGGAGGACATGGGTTTGAATCCCTGTCCAACAATACTGATTTAGTTTTTCCATAGTTTCCCGAAATAACTACAGGCCATGGCTGATTCCTTCCTCATCCCTGCTTCTCTGAGCAACTTCCTCCGTCTCGAATGACCTCGCTGTCGACGGTAAGTTAACACATACCTACCTACCCATATGATGTTACATAGAAGAAGTTAGACTTTTTTTGGATAGTAATGTCACACTTATATCTGAATTAATCCCAAGGGAACACTGCATATAAACATAGGTTTACTAAAAATTGAGAACTTTTGAAATAAACTTCTAAAAATTATCATTACCTGCGATTGCTAAATTTTGAAAGGTAACACTGAATGATGTTCCCAGTCAAACTGACAACGATGTAGGGAAAGTAGTTGTATTTCCTCGTGTATTAAAATCGTAACTTCAAAATTTCGAGACAATTAATTTATTTAATGAAGTTAGGAGTAATAATTTCCACCCTTTTACGATGGCTGTTCCCAACATTCGTGTACTGAGATCGCTATTCATATAGTGAGAGTAAACAAGAGGTTTGCTGTGGGATTCCTTGACGAACTAGAGAACTGCGCACACTACACGTCTTCCCCAGCGATGCACTAGCTACAGGGGTCGGCGTAAAACAGAGGATGTGACAGCTCCACTTACTGGTCCCTGTTGAACTTCCTTCCTGTTCACTTGTCCGAAATGCTGGGAAAGTCCAGGTATCGCAAGGTGTGGTGTGATGCCTGGTCTGTATGGAGGACGGTTCACCGACATCCTAACAATATCCTCAAAAGCTTCTATAGACTTTCGTGTCATGCGTGATCTAGCATTATCGTGAAAGGAAGAAAACTTTCTTTACGAAGTAGTTAACCCATTTCTTTGCGAAATGCCCTCCTCAAATGGACTTGCAAAATATTAGCATAATACAGTAACATTCATTTACAGTTGGTTTTTCTGTATCCCAGTACTGCTATACTATTTCACGAGAAAGAAAATCGATATCAACTTCTTTGCAGAACCAAAAAGCTTAAATTAATTTATAGTTTATGAACCACTTACATTCCACGTACAGGACTGCAGTTCTGATTCAAAATCGTCCTTATTATACTACTCAAGAATTTAGGAAAAATTTTTCACTGACTGAAGAACTGCTTTGTGGCACTGGACTATCTGCAGGTTTAATTCTACACTCTTTGAACATGGCACATATCTTGCACAGACATGAGATATATGCACGTGATTCTTAACAATTTCGTGGCGTATTGCTACACCAGCACATTCTTTAGCTGACAGTTCACGAATCGATAAGCGTCATTCTTATTTCAACAATTTCTCTGNATTGCTACACCAGCACATTCTTTAGCTGACAGTTCACGAATCGATAAGCGTCATTCTTATTTCAACAATTTCTCTGCTTTCACTATGTTCTTATCGCTTCCAGGTGCTGAGTGTTCACTTTTAGGCTGATACTGCTTCCGTGTGATTTGTGACATCGCTTTCAAACCAAAACAAATTCGCAGATTTTTAAGCACACCGTTGTGCTATTGGATCCAAATTTTTGAACTTATACATCTTTTGGCGCTTTGAGGGTAAAAGTTTAGTGTGCAACGGAAGTTGCGCGTGCACAGTGTAACGAAATTCGACAGTGAACGTGGTAGGGGTATGACCCAACGCGCATGCGCGTATCACCTAGCTATATACAAACGGAAGATACACAAGTATTTGAGGTTATGCGCGTATCGTGTGTGCCGTGAAAAATTTGTTAGGGGCAAAAGTTGTATAGTAAAATTTTGAAAGTTTTTTCAAGTATTTGAGTTTATGCGCGAAAATTTTATTTTAGTCGCGCCAAAGAAGTATAACTTCCAACGCGCGTACATAAGTACACGCACCCATCCCCCCTTTTTTTTTGTTTTTTTTTTTTTGTTTTTACAGAATTTAAGAATGTGATATTATTGATGGAAAGATTTACACAGCCACAGTTTCCACGCTATATGTTCAATCGTCTTAAAAGCTGTATATCACTCTTGCCTTAGATGAGCTGTTTAAATAAGTAACCATACCTGACATTCTATCTCTTCAAACCAAGGAGACATGTGAGGTAATGAGACAACATACGTGACGTCTCGGACTGCAACGTGTAACGCGGACGGAGAGAGAGAGAGAGAGAGAGAGAGCAGGAGAGCAGACTGGCAGAGACATCCACTGGGCTAGTGAGACCGTGATGCACGTATCTTTACCCTCCTATCTCCAGGGAAATTATGTACACCAGTGATAGCCAGGTTCAGTTTGTCGAGTGCCACATGCGACTTCAAAAACTTACTCAAGGGGTTGGATAAAATATATATTGATAGTATTAAACTTTTCACAGCTGCACTGTTTTTAAAAGCTTAGTCGAGTTTACTTTAACATGCGTAAATATGTAAGGGAAAATCTAATGCGTACACACAAAATAAAAACCTTGAATTTTTTTTTCAAGGAGCATGAAAATGAATTAAAGAGGATGAAGTCAACACGCAACAATTGGATCTATAATAATGATATGTGTAGTGGAACATGTACAAAATATGTACTTCCCAACCAGACTTTGTAATGCGACCGGCGCTTGTAATTTTTGTTAGGTCGATATGTAACATGCTATTTTTGTAGTAAACAATATATGTAAACCAGGCCATGTCTAGGGGAGCAGGGTTGATAGTTTTATTAAAAAACAAAACCTGTGTCCAGCGCAGAATAACATACGGGAGTGATTAAACCGATGGTCCGGAAATCGATTAAAAATAATATCTGTTCCAAAATAGACAACGATATTTTGCATATATTGATCTGGAGCAGCCAGAATGCACGGAAAATTCATATTTATAGACAGTTCGTGGGAAAGTAATCAAATTCAGACTGAACACTGTCTAACGATATGACGCTGTGGATACGTGTACTGTGCTTGCATTAGAAGATTACGTTTAATTTTTACTATAATATTTGCAAAAATAAAATAAAATAAATTAAATTTTTAAAATTAAATTTGGTAAAAAATACAGTTATAAAATCTTGCCTCTTTTTAATAGACCGAAAGATACAGCATTTCGTAAAATTTTGTAGCCTTCAAATTTTAGTGATATTTGGGGATAATAAACCTTATTCGGTAAACTGTAAAGTTTAAATTTTGAAATTTTTAAACAAAAGTATTATCAAATAATACTGTTTTTTTTTAACACAGTAAACACTAAAATCTTAGTTTTCATGAACGAAATTAACAACAAACAGCGTCATATTTGCACACTCCTAGCAATAAATGCCACAAATGCTATAATCTGTATATGGTGCAGCCATCAAAGTTCTACAAAAAATTTAAATCCCATCTCACGATAAATTAAATTCAGTTCGTTGCCATTACGTAACAGTGAAAATTATTTCTGTACTCACAGCAGTTTATACTCCAATCTCATGAGGTGAGGTGTTGGCAGAATGCCCATGGCTATGCGTTATACAAGATAATAACTAGAAATTATATTGTATAAAAGTTGACACTTGACCAAAATTACCATAAATTACAGCGACATCATTACATTACCATACAAATAAGATAGTGAAACAAATATTTATTTTAATGTAAAGAAATTTCCACTGGAATGAATATATTTCTTTACTTTACACATATATCCATTACTTTTACAACTTTAAGAGAGGCGATTGGCGATTTAGTCTAAATGCACCACGGTGTAAAATATAAATGGCAAGTGTTCAATAATTATATAACTTATTTATGGGGCTAAGAACTTGTAGTATAGTTTCTTTAATAATTGTAGCATTTCATATTTTCACACCTATATATTTTTTTACGAATTTTTGATATGTAGATACACATTTTTGTCGATCATGGTAATGAGGACGCATAAATCCGTCTGATACGTATTTAAAGTCTCTTGTATCAGATACAATTATGGATTCTAAGACGAAGACTGCGATCATCTAAAACAGGAGTGGCCAACTTGATAAGACCCAAGATCTACTGTTTACTGACGAAACCCTGTGCGATCTACCAATTACAAACTTCTTGAAATTTTAAATGAAACAGTATAGTTCAGTATACATTTATGTATTATTTTTTTATTTTATTAAGAGGGAAAACATAAAACTGAAAATAATTCTTAGTAAATACTTATTTATGTTAGTGTGAGCATTGCGTCTGAGCATCTCCCTCTAGATTAGCAAAATCAGGTTTGTAGTTGCGAATTGCCAACCTTAAAGAATTCAATGCATGAGCGTATGTCAAGCGAGAACGGTGCTTATTTTTTGTTTGTTTTAAGTAGGAAAATGCTGATTCACATATATATATGTTGAACCAAAACACGAATGCAGTTGTTCAACACATTAATTCAAATTTGGATATTTCTCGTTCGAAACCAATGCCCAGAATGACCTTGCTTTTTGACATATGTCGTAGCGCAGAGTAATAATTTCGTTTTGAAATATCATATGGTCCATTTGAAATGTATCTGAAATTTGTTTAGCTATTTCGTAAATATCACTATGATCAATGGAATTATTAAACTGATAACTGGTGAATTCCACCAACTTCTCAATTTTTTTGAAATCACTAAAGCGAATTTCGAAGTCTGATACCACTGCCTTAATTTCTGCCGTGTACTTGTCAGGAATGAAATTGTAGGTAGGATGTTTTTTCATATAATCCTTGATGTTTACAAATTTTTTAAAATTTTTTCTTTTCGATGTCAACTAACATAGACCTTGTTTGAATATGGAATGCTGCATAGAACTCATCATTTCTGTTACTGTTTTATTGTTGCCTTGTAGTTCCAGATTTAATGTGCTCAGTTTACCGGTAAAATCTGCTAAAATGGTAAATCACAATGCCAGTCTAAATCACGCAGTTGCTGATAATCATCGCCCCTCTCTTCAAGACATTTTATTATTTCGTCGAATAGATCTCGAAATCTTTGCAAAAACTTGCTTCGACTCAACCACCTTACGTCAGTGTGCAATTTCAAATCTGGTTCCTTCTCATCTAATTGCTGTTTAAAGAGCCGCCTTTGGAGAGATTTGCCTTTTATGTAATTTACAATATTGAAAGAAATATCCCTTACATGTTTAGTGTTTAGTCTCTTACTAGCCAATACTTGTTGATGAATTATGCAGTGGCAGCTAATGAAGTCTGGAAAGTCTTCGTCTGTGTGACAAAGAGCAATAAAACCATTATGAATACCTGTCATTGCAGAAGCCCCATCAGTTGTCATTGATAGGAGATTATACAAAGGTAGCTTAATCTTACTAATACATGCTTTGAATTCCGTGAATATATCAAGGCCACGAGTTTTTCCTTTTAAGGAAATCATACTTAGCAGTTCTTCTTTCGTCGAGAAGTCTTCAAAGACCATTAGAATAAAAATAAGTAATTGTGCAGTATCAGTGATATATGTTGACTCGTCAAGTTGTAGCGAAAAAGCAACGCAGCGTACGATCTCTCTTTGTAGTTGTTCGTTTATGTCTTCACTCATCGTTTCTATACGGCACATCACAGTATTTCGAGACAGCTGTAAACCATGAATAGCTTTTTTAATTTAATTTTTACTTTTGAAATTCACGAACAGCGAATCTGACACTACTTTGAAAATTTCCTTGATGTATTCTTTATCGGAAAAAGGTTTGCACTTTTGTGCAATCCTGTAGCTTACTTGGAAAGAAGCTTCAGTTGCAGCCTTACTTTGCTCAATATGCCTAGAAAACATGTTTTCTTGGACTGTTAATTGCGATTTCAATGCTTGCTACTTACTCTTTCTTATTTCGCTGTTAGGTGGAAAATCTGTCTGATATTTACCATGCATTGTGTTAAAATGTCGCTCTAAATTTCCTTTTTTCGGTATTGCCACGGATGTATTGCATAATAAGCAGTAACAGTTTTCTTTCACCATAGTAAAGAAGTAGTCCAGTTCCCATTCTTGGTGAAAGTGATAAGTTTTTTATTCCTTTGGAGCACATTTTTCAACGATCTACAAAAATAAAAATAAAAATATTAAGAACATAATTCGTATTATAATAAAAGTAGAAATATCCTACAACTAAATGTGAATTAAATTTATTTTCGTGATGACGGCACACAGTTAGCGAGTGAACATTATTTTTAAGTTTTTATTATTTACGCTTTTGGTAGGCACCCACTTACTAGGTGGGTAATTCGCTTGATCCACCGAGTACAGTAATGATTGTTTTATAATACACTGCAAAAATCAGCGAATAATATATTTAACTAGGTATATTATTGAGGGGTTCGATTGCAATAGTAACAATATCGAAAATATTATCTAATTTTATTTGATGAAATTTAAGAAGCATTTCTTTCTTCATTTGATGTTCCTTCAGCGTTTCTCTTCGACCACTTGTCCATAGCGTATGAGGCGCGATGCAGAGTCTAATCCTGATTGACATCTGTAGTCGTTGACGCCGTAACTCCGCTAGTCCCTGTCGTCAACTGAGTGGATTGACACCCGCCCCGCCCCCCTCTAGCTCCCATTCTATTGTCCATCGCGTGCCGAAAACAAAAGAGAGCTACTGCGTGGAAGAGAGGATAAATAACGTGATGGAACGGCGATTCAAAAGTGATACAAGATGATGCGCGCAGCAGTTGGTGATTACGTTGCGCAGTCTGTTCTACGTATTCATATTTTTTGCCTTGCCACGATCGACTGGAGTAATAGCCACGATCGACTGGAGTGATTGCCACGATCGACTGGAGTAATAGCCACGATCGACTGGAGTGATTGCCACGATCGACTGGAGTAATTGCCACGATCGACTGGAGTAATTGCCACGATCGACCGGTCGATCGCGATCGACCGGTAGGCCACCCCTGGTCTACAAGATCAAGATTTTTTTTGCTGTTTTTTGTAAACCAGTGGTTACGGCTGAAGGCTCGCATTTTATGTCACCAATAACATTTTCCTCGGCATTTTAAAATATTGCTAGTCCAACGGTACTAGCTCGCAAGTCCCGTGCAGCAAATCAACAAATAGCCTACATTTTGTCACGGCTAAACCAGTCTACTTCTCATAATGCGTGACGGCTGTGTGTTCATATCTGCGTACATACGCCGTGGCTTGTACGCAAGCTGTTTCCCGCGGTTCGAACACGAGATTGTCTAGTTTTAGAAAAAGGGACATAATACCGCATTCCTACGCACTCAGTTTAGTAATATTTTGAAAGAGGACTGTTTCTGACTAGGTGTTACTAACGCACATATTTTCTTTCTGTTCTTAATCCTACACATCATAAATTATGCATTGTAATTTATATGTATAACATTTAGGTAATAGTTAAATTTAACCAAAAATAAAATACCTCAATGTTAACAGAAGAATTGAACGTTCGTGGTAGGCCTACACGGCATTTTTAGGAAAAAACAATCACGTCATACATAGCCTGATTTTTAAAATGTTCGAATCAAAAAGTGTAACGTTTCCGTAAATAGAATATAGTGCTTCTCGTCGCGTGCTTCTTGAAATGTGTTTCACGAAGACTTGAAACACAGCCGGTGTCACTCTCTCTATTTCTCTGTCTGTCTTTGAGTGAGGCGCAGACACAAACAGGTAATCGATAACTTCACACCTCGCAGTGATGGTGTCAGGAGGCGTGAGCAGTTAGCAACCGCATGCCCTTTACCCCTCTACCTAGGATCGACTACTCGCCTCTCACCAAGGCGAACCCGGTTCTGTTTCCGATGGGGTCGCCCCCGGATCTTGCCGGGCGACGCTGCTGGTCGGCGGCATTTCCCACGGATCTCCTGTTTCCCCCGTCCTTACATTCCGGCGCTGCTCCATTCTCACCTCATCGGCTCTCAAGACCTCGATGTTAAGAGCTACCTAAATCTCTTCACTCACACGCTCATTCACTCTGAATCTGATAACAATTAAGGGCTTTATTTATATGCACGTAACTTTACTACTAACCGTCAATAGTCATATTTAACATTATTGTGTTTTCAAAAATAATAATAATGTTGTATTATTATTTGTTACTGGTTACAATTTTCGAGAAATTTCGTTGTGTTTGATGGTGCCTGGCAGTTTTGAAATTGGTTTTTGTTACCATAGGTGCTAATGTTATACAAATTTAGTTTCAACACTCTACTAGATAAGAAATTTACNGAAATTGGTTTTTGTTACCATAGGTGCTAATGTTATACAAATTTAGTTTCAACACTCTACTAGATAAGAAATTTACATTGGAGGAAAACTAAATATGTGACTTTGTGTAACTATAATATAAAATTTGGTCATTTCAAAAACAAAATAACTGATTTTTTGTTATAACTTACACTATTCAGCATTTCCTTTTCTCTGCTCTGTAAATTTAGTATCCTGCCTGATCCTACTGATCCCTGGGCTAGGACTTTCTTGGTTGAGTCTGGGTGTAAAGCTATTTGCATATTCTAAAGCACGGTAGCAGGGATCGTGCTCCGGCAACACGTTGTTCACAACTTACACTGAAGAGAAAAAAAACGGGTACACCTCCCTATTTTAATTTTATATTCATAGGTAATATTAATTTTTCTGACAAATTGAATTAACTTTATTTATTTTTTATCGATGCGTGTTATAAAGCAAAGGAAATACAAGAAAATTTTTAACAAAAATATTAACACCAATTGAACACAAAATTTATTTTGCCGAAACATAAACACCAACTGCATTTTGACAGTAAAGTGAGGAGGTAGTGTTGTAACAAAAGTTCTTAATATTACGATTACTTAAGTATAACGACAATGCATAACGTTAACAGCAACGTAAGTTACTGATGGATCACAGATAAAAATAATTGCTGTACATATAACATTAATACTGTTGGCACAACACTAGACATTTTATCTGTGTATATTTACCGCCTGATGTGCGGACGTGTTTCTATGCTGTGCACGCTATAGGTTCAAATTTTTCTTTACAATTAAGGAAGTTTACCATAATTTTTTACAGTGTTGGCATTGACAATTTTTTTACACTTAAATTTTAACATAAAAACATGCACTCCTTCCAACACACACCCACGTGTGTGTACAGCGTGGACCAGAATTAATGTGCCAAACTACAAGAGATGATAAATTGTGGAGAATAAGGCGGTGTATGTATTGACCACACTATCGTGTTGTGAATATTAAGTGAGTTTCGCGATGTTGAAACATAAATATAAACGTTGAAGGAAGTAATAGAGATGGAGCGACCAAATTGAGAAATTTGCAATATTTACATTTATGCTTTTCGAACATACATTTTCCACACCGCGTATCTCTCTTAATATTCACCACATGATGGTCTTGTCAATGAATACCCCATATTACATTTCACAAGGAATCACCTCCTGGAGTGCGGTACATTGATTATGTTCCACGTTGTATATTCACTGAATAATAAACACTTGATTACTGGTTCAGTTGACTTTTTCTTCCCATGTAATCTCAGCATGTTGCTAGCAACATTTATATGTAACCGCGAAATAACATAAATTAATTATGTTTGTTTAGAAAATTTTTACCATTTAATTTTTTATTTACTTTAACAATTATTATGCTATCCGGTTTTTTTACCATTTAGTCAGAACAATTCTTGTTTTCTATTGCGGTAAAGTGGAAGTGTAAACAACCTTGTCTTCCTTTCGCAACATAAAAAACAAGCTGTACCGTAATTAAATATTGTCTTACTGTACGGTTAATTCAAATGTCAAAATTACGGCTGATTTTCACTGCGTTAAAAGGAATATTTGCCAAAGTGAAAAGAAAAATTCGAAATTAAATTAACAATATTTAGAAAAACATTGCGTGAAAAAATAATAACCCTACATATATTTTAACACATGAAATTAATGAGTGTAATTGCTGGGCCGTAATAACCCCGGACGTTGCAGGCTAAGCTGGGCTTGTGCTCGAATTAACGAACGAGCGTGTTCTTTGCATATCACAACTGTGACGAGTACGGTGTTTATTTACTCTGAAATACAAGTTGCAAACTTATTCTATCATTATTTTATATTCCTCCTCCGCGATGTTGATTAGGTGACTTGTTTCTGGCTTGAAGTATAAAATATATATGAATTTTGCAATTTTCGTCACATCANTAAAATATATATGAATTTTGCAATTTTCGTCACATCACTTCTCAAATGACTAGGGTTTGTGAAAATGTCCCAAAACAGTGTTCCCTATTCTTTCAAACGTATGGAAGCAGATTTTTTTCTAAAAGTGCATTAAAAAGTACAAGAATAGAAAGTTGATATATTAAGTACAATTTTATTCCCAAAACATATAAAAGCATACTTTTAAAATTCCGACCAAAACGGTCATACAAAAATTAATTATTATAAAATCCTTCTGTATACGTTCTAATAGCACCCACAAAATTTACACATTCATATTTTCCAATACTTTGGTGCGGATAGCAACATTTACAATAAAAAAGTTTACATTACGTAACTTAAACGAGAAATGTGTTACTTACTCACTCTCCCTTGATGATTGTATAGTTCCCCCGCCTGAAAGTTTCTCTGGCTTCTCTCTAGAAACTCCGCAAAGCGCCCTTTTCCTTCAGTCGTTTGCCAGCACCTCGAGTCTCTGGAAGTTCAGAGGACATTACAATATGTTGTATGACATTGGATGGTGGTACCTCGGTGACGTGCCACTCGCCACGTCGCCAGCCTCCAGCCTCCAGCGGAGGAGCAACTGCAACGCTCCCAGGTAGATAAACACTCACCCTGCGCACGTGCTAGAAGAGCGCCATCGCCGCTACACGCACGGCTCCGAACTGGTACGCAGTGTCAGTGCTGCGTGAACCTTTGCGACTCCCAACGATCGCCCTATCGTTGTATTGCTCTTTTATGTCTGCAGCAGAGTTCAATACCAGCTTCTACCCGAGTTTGACTCGTGTCCGGATAGTACATTGAAAGGCCAAAAAAACTGGTACTCCTGCCTAATATAGTGCAGTTCCCCCCTTCCTCTACGAGCAAGCATAAGTGCCACAAGACGACGTGGCATGGACACGACCAATGTCTGAAGGTATGCAGGAGGCAATTCACACCATCAATCCTGCAGGGTAGTCCACAAATCCAATCTGCACCAATTGGAGAAAGGGTTGCAAGTTTGTCACATTTAATGATTCTCGTCAGTCGTCGTTTGTCCCGTTCTTTCACGATATTTTTCCAGTCGCAGCGATGTCGAGGATGTGATGTTTTACCGGATTCCCGATATTCACGGTCCACTCGTGAAATAGCCGTACGCAAACATCCAAATGTTATCGCTACCTCGGAGATGCTATGTCCCACCTCTCGTGCGCCGACTATAACACCACGTTCAAACTCACTGAAATCTTGATAACCTGCCATTGTAGCAGCAGTAACCAATCTATCAACTTTGCCAGACGCTTGTTGTCTTATATAGGCGCTGCCGACCGCATCGCGTTACTCTGACTGGTTCCATACCTCTGTTATTTGCATACGCACGCCTATACCAGTTTTTTTGGCTCTTCCGTGTATGTTTTAAGATAGGAAGGCCTGAAGAAGTAGTTTTTTACTGTATTGGCGGGCTCCAGCNTTTTGGCTCTTCCGTGTATGTTTTAAGATAGGAAGGCCTGAAGAAGTAGTTTTTTACTGTATTGGCGGGCTCCAGCATGCGTAGTAACCACAGTATCATTCCGTCCTCGTACGTCGTATGAAGTATTTTCGTCGGTAATCATTCTTGGGACATGTTTAACAGTTCCATTAGAATATACCAGGATATGAGACACACTGCAACGCAGTTCAAGCGCCAGGCAGGGGGAGCCTTAACTCGACGATCTGCGTGAGGGGACATCGCCGTCGAGGCGGGTTGCCACCAGGTTCGTGCTACGTGCCCTCGGGTCTCTGTCCCCTAGTAACGAGCAGAGTGGATCGCAACAGCGGTTTCTGACGTGTTGGCAAATGCAGTGACATGACAACCATCACAAATTATAATATTAATATATTCCCCTTTTTGTATGCTTTATCTTCGTTATTAAGGTAAGTGTTGTTCTACAATAGAAATTAGATTTTGTTACTAGACACACGACCACCTTTGGNTTATCTTCGTTATTAAGGTAAGTGTTGTTCTACAATAGAAATTAGATTTTGTTACTAGACACACGACCACCTTTGGAG
The DNA here is from genome assembly GCA_002778355.1 of Clitarchus hookeri. NCBI lineage: Eukaryota > Metazoa > Arthropoda > Insecta > Phasmatodea > Phasmatidae > Clitarchus > Clitarchus hookeri. The sequence continues at coordinate 21,032 of NQII01010534.1, forward strand.
GACATTTAGGTATAGAGAAAGACCTGCGTGATCTTGCTACATGTTAACGCCATAGTTTTTTATATGCGATTCGGTGTTAATTGTGCACTTCTTAANAGACCTGCGTGATCTTGCTACATGTTAACGCCATAGTTTTTTATATGCGATTCGGTGTTAATTGTGCACTTCTTAAATATAAATCAATCTTCGGGATATATATCGCCATCCTAACTGCATTTATATTATTCAAACCACTGGCTTGCATAATTCACCCACAGTAATATTACCTGTGAAATCACGAAAAAAAGATCTGTATTAAATATTTTAACATTGCGCAAAATTAAAATTAGTGGCAAGGGTAACTTGCTTTTCTTTGACCAATGATTGCCCCGTGTTCATTAATCAACAGTGCTAATTTTTGCGTGAGATCGTAATGCGCTATGAGAGAAAGGTATAAAAAAAAANCCCGTGTTCATTAATCAACAGTGCTAATTTTTGCGTGAGATCGTAATGCGCTATGAGAGAAAGGTATAAAAAAAAACGACGGCATTCAAAATGCTTAAATTACCGCAATCTATGTATATGAATCTGCGCAAAGCAATTAAACTNAAAAAAAAACGACGGCATTCAAAATGCTTAAATTACCGCAATCTATGTATATGAATCTGCGCAAAGCAATTAAACTGACAGTTTTTATGAGTTTGAAAATTAAAGGTAATTTATTACGTCTAAAGTGTGTGTGCAGTTCGTCTGGCGGTGCAATATTACATTTTATCCTCTTCTTTTCCAGATTACCCATTAATCCGGCAGAAAGAGGTTCTACTATATGGCGTTGGCACATAGGGCTAGTTTTAGTAATCAACATTTCGTACCTACTTTAAGTACGTGAAGAAGTGTTTGCAATTAAATAAATGAAGTATTGGGCGGCTTGTACAGGCGATAAAGAGACAGAGGTAAAAGTCAAGTTCGCTCTCCGCAGAAGCCAGTTTGTAAAGAGGAGTAACTCGAAGTAAGCGACATTAATAGGTGTCGGCGGAAGAGTGGAGTGCAAGTGTGAGAGCGTGTGTGTGGCTTCTCCGCGGGGTTGTGAGGGGAGTGGCCAGATCTGACTTGGTGCCAGCTCTTGGCAGCGGGTCTGAGGAGTCGAGGGCGGCAGCTCGAGTATTTTTAACCCAGGTGACCGCTGCCACAGAGCTGTGCCGCACACACAGTCGCTGCTACGTCAGCACAGCTGAGACGGCCTCGAGTTCTGTAAGCGTGGTTCGCACTCAGCTCAGTGCTTTCGGAAACTACTTACCTCACCGCTCCTACAACATCGCAAATGAGTGAGCAAATGAAGAGATTTGGGCGGCTCCTAACATCGAGGTCTTGAGAGCCGATGATGGTGAAGCTAAGTGAGTNAGTGAGCAAATGAAGAGATTTGGGCGGCTCCTAACATCGAGGTCTTGAGAGCCGATGATGGTGAAGCTAAGTGAGCATGGAGCAGCGCCAGAATGAAAGGGTGAGGAATACGGGAGATCCCAGAGAAAACTTGTTGGCCAGTGGCATCGTCCGGCACGATTCCCACATGCGGAAATCCGGGGCGACCCCGCCGGGAATCGAACTCGGTTCGCCTAGGTGAGAGGCGAGTAGTCTAACCACTACACCACCGTGGCCCCAATATCGGCAAGAATGACAAAGTCATTTTGGCTGCATATTAAGAATAGTAATAAAATGAGGCACATATATCAACGCATGATCGCTTTTTTCTTAAACTGAAAATTAATCGCATTCATATGTTGGGAATATTTTTAAAATTTGGCAGCCAGGAAGTAGATTAAATAACTATACACAACATTGCAGTATTTTAAGTGAAGAACAATATGGCATTATACGATTTGAGTTTTTGTGTACTCAGGCGCAATGTAGTTTTTACTCCATAGCTCGTAAAGAGTTTGAAATATGTTTTTATTAAGACCATCAATATGCTGAGACCATGCCAAGGACTCGTTGAACAAGGACCCCAGATTTTGTACGTTTTTTTTAGTTTATGATATGATATTTTAGTTTAGTTTCACGTCCGACAGAATTTTACTGTTTACTGTAGAGAGAGAGAGAGAAAGAGAGAGGGAGAGAGATAATTGTTCATATTAGAAATACTTACATTTTCTTCCTCATTAAGAGCAATGATGTTTCAGCCATTTTCNAGTGAGCAAATGAAGAGATTTGGGCGGCTCCTAACATCGAGGTCTTGAGAGCCGATGATGGTGAAGCTAAGTGAGTATGGAGCAGCGCCAGAATGAAAGGGTGAGGAAAACGGGAGATCCCCGAGAAAACTTGTTGGCCCGTGGCATCGTCCGGCACGATTCCCACATGCGGAAATCCGGGGCGACCCCGCCGGGAATCGAACTCGGTTCGCCTAGGTGAGAGGCGAGTAGTCTAACCACTACACCACCGTGGCCCCAATATCGGCAAGAATGACAAAGTCATTTTGGCGGCATATTAAGAATAGTAATAAAATGAGGCACGTATATCAACGCATGATCGCTTTTTTCTTAAACTGAAAATTAATCGCATTCATATGTTGGGAATATTTTTAAAATTTGGCAGCCAGGAAGTAGATTAAATAACTATACACAACATTGCAGTATTTTAAGTGAAGAACAATATGGCATTATACGAGATGAGTTTTTGTATACTCAGGCACAATGTTATTTTTACTCCTTAGCTCGTAAAGAGTTTGAAATATGTTTTTATTAAGACCATCAATATGCTGAGACCATGCCAAGGACTCGTTGAACAAGGACCCCAGATTTTGTACGTTTTTTTTAGTTTATGATATGATATTTTAGTTTAGTTTCACGTCCGACAGAATTTTACTGTTTACTGTAGAGAGAGAGAGAGAAAGAGAGAGNTGTTTCACGTCCGACAGAATTTTACTGTTTACTGTAGAGAGAGAGAGAGAGAACGAGAGAGAGAGAGAGAGAGAGATAATTGTTCATATTAGAAATACTTACATTTTCTTCCTCATTAAGAGCAATGATGTTTCAGCCATTTTCNGAGAGAGATAATTGTTCATATTAGAAATACTTACATTTTCTTCCTCATTAAGAGCAATGATGTTTCAGCCATTTTCAAATTGAATCCAAGTTTTTATTAAATAATTATAAATTAACTGAAAGTTGTTTAGGTGACGAGGAAGCGCAAATTTTAAACCCGTTCGCATATAGCTGATTTTTGAAGAAGGTGTTGAAATGCGGTAAATCATTCATGATGAGTGAGAACAAGAGGGGGACCCAGCACAGAGCCCTGGGGTACTCCACTAAAAAGCAGACCCATTACGTCACCATTTATTTCCAAGAAGTTTCTGTAGCACCACTTAAAGTGTAAATTACTCAAGCTAGCACAGTTACGTAACGTAAGAAATACTACTTCATTATCACTGTATACTCGGAATTGTATTTGCTGACAGCTCACGAGTTATGAACGTTGTACAGTGCAGTAAATGCAGGCGTTGTATTGTGGGACCAATAGTACGCTGGTAAGAGGGAGTACAGAGGTTGAGAAGTGGCAGACTCGTATATTATAACCTGCCTTGAATGTTTGTAACATTGTAGTGAACTCAGAGTTCTCTGCTACATAAACCAACGCATTATTGCAATGCCAGAAAGAATCCCCGTACAATGGCAGAAAATGACATTGCCTGCGTTTTATGAAGTCGCAGTAACAAAAAATGTTTTTTAGAGATATAAATAGCAATTGCTTCTTAATAAAAAGGGAATAAAAATAGTACATTCTGTGGAATGGATCGATATTTGAACCCAGACTACAGATCACATTACTGATCATCATTATATAANAAAATAGTACATTCTGTGGAATGGATCGATATTTGAACCCAGACTACAGATCACATTACTGATCATCATTATATAACCAACATATTTGTGAAATAGGTCCTACGGGTAGTTTGTGCCTAATTTTAGTATTTGAATGTAAATGTCTAACTAGCGTGAACAAACTAATTACAGCATATACGATCATTTTAAGGCTACATTGGAGATGGAAGCTTCTTGTAATCTTGACAAGGATCATCCTTAGAGATGGAAGCTTCTTGTCATCTTGACAAGGATCATCCCTGGAAATGGAAGCTTCAAGAAATTTGAAGGAATTCCTTAATTTGTAAGTACATAGCTGAACTAAGTTTTACTTACTAAATGACCACGTTACTGTACACCAATTAGAATTTTGTTAAATCGTCTGGTGCCGTTCAAATAATTACGTCATAATTGCTATCTAATATTCCACGGTTAGGTTGCAGGCTAGAACTAAGGGAGCTTTATTTGGGTATTGCATCGCCGCTTGTAACACACTGAGAACTCTTTACCAACGACATGCATTTATCCCTCGAGTTCTCGAATTACGTTCGAGCCAGATTGGAGACGAAGAGAACTTTTAATGGCGGCTACAACCTGCACTAATTGTACTACCGGTTTGCGAGCACCTGCAGGACTCTAAACTCTACCTTGATAAGCAAACATAGATGATAATTACATTGTAATACTTAGCGTCTGTTAGGTAGCAGGGGACATTGGAGTCACAAACAATAGTCAGATGATGAGAATTAGTGAAAAAAGCAACCATTACCTGTTGCTTGGAATCATTCCGTCGTTCGCCAGAAGCGATTTTCGAAAACCAAAAAACCAACTGTGGCCGCACCGGGAACAGAACCGTTGTACAGCGTGTCTAACATGTGCCACTTCGCTGGATACATATAACGTGAAATTAGAGTATTTGACTAACACATTATTAATTTCATGCCAATAGAAACATTTACAAATCTTATAAACAGCCGCCTTTATTAATGCTGTTATAGTTTAAAATTGTATTTGCTCCCATAACTTAAACATTTCTAAAAAAAAATTGAGACATGTAATTAATATCAAATACCACAGTTAAACGTAGAATTTAAGTCACACGGTAATACTGGTACGGTAGANCGTTATAGTTTAAAATTTTATTTGCTCCCATAACTTAAACATTTCTAAAAAAAACATTGAGACATGTAATTAATATCAAATACCACAGTTAAACGTAGAATTTAAGTCACACGGTAATACTGGTACGGTAGAAGGTGAAGAATTTTTGTCGTAGTGGCCACAGAAAACTTTATTTTGGCCAGGTAATCAGAAATGACAGATTCATTCCTCGGGGCGGTTTCCAAACCCCGCCTGTCCAACTTATTGGTAAAATGAACGTGGTGACTTAAGATAAACTTCATTTTCTACACAAATAAGTTTTTGTCCCGTCAACAGTTTGTAATCTTCAACACTTCGAAGTCTGTACGCATGAGTCGTCCAGTTGCATATTTGTGTTTTTACATGATAACGAAATGCTCAGAAAATGACAAAACATGTGCACTAATTTATGGTTTAGGTTTAAGATTCTGGTGTTTTGATTTAAGCGTTATCTGATGGCCAGAAAAAAATTATGTAAATTTTACAAATATTCTGCATGTCTTGTTGGAGTTATTACAAAAATAAGATCGCACTTACCGAGTTTCGCATCTGTAATATGACAATAAGGGTTTTTCTTGTATGATTCTAGAAATCTATGCAACAACCAACAACCAAATCAACGCGTGATAGATCTGGAAGAATTACGTAAGCCAAAAAGCGCATTAAAAATTTTGAAAACTATTTCAAATTCAAACTGATATATAAGATAACCATAACTATTAAACGCATAGTTAACTATTAGCTGTTATAGCTAGTGTCAAAGAGAGATAATTTTCCATTACAATGTCTGTCATCTAATTTGGTTACTTACGTAAAGAATACTTTTAAAAACGGAAATCTGAATTTTCAAAGTAGTCAAAACACTTTTCAAAAACTGAGATAGTTATAATCGATGAAAAATTTTCTTCATTCAGTATCCATTTACTAAAACACAAAACAGAAAATAAAAATATCAGTATAATGAAGAATATTATGTGACAATAGAATCAGTCCCCAAGATCATGAAAGTTATTTACACAGGCAGTTCAATGCCATTTATTATTTCAAAATCTGAATCTGTTTCTACACCGTTACCTTCAGTTCCATCATCAATCGCCTTCTTGTTAAAATCAAGTCCTGAATCATCTCTCCATCGCCCGAAGTGTTTGTCATCAAGCAGGTAGTCAATCTCTGTCAGCTTCGCATAACTCAGTTCTTGTCCCATTTATACACTCTCTGGTTGTATATTGGGGCGTCTTGTCACGTGTCTTGCCACAAGGTCAACTGTGTAGTTGACTTAGCCTCTTACTGGAGCATGTCCAAGTTCGCTCCGTGTGGTGACAATTCTTTTGGCTGGAGGAAATTTGAAATGCCACTGAGCTGGTGGCATGATGAACTCGTTAAAAGCTGCTTTCCAGCCATAATTTATGCACGAATGACAACGCCGTGTCATTAGAATAGTTCTTAGTATTCATTAGAGTCAACAGTAGTGGGTTTTGTCCTCAATGCCTTCTCAAGGCGCCCGTAAATGGAAATGCGTGGATAACAACAACGAGGTAGAAAACATCGTTCTCCTTAACTGTGGGTGTGGCCTCTTGTGCCAGCCAATAGCAGAGAACACCTATCATTGTGAGGTTTTTATTTTGACCTCCACACGCATCCGATATGAGGCGGATGGTGTGTATATCAGTCCAATTTTTTAATGTATCACCTGTGATGGATAGAATAAACTATTTTATCAGACCCTTTTACAAAGTCCGCTTCCGTTCACCTATATATGAGTGTTTTATGTTTGTTCTGAGGTGAACTTGACGAGTTCTGATACACAGTAAAATTGTACAATTACATTTTTCTACTATTGTACGCACTTTAGTCAAGCATTTTCGGCTATTTTATTTTGGAAGTCAAAAATTTTTTTTTTTTTCCATAACATTATTATCTTTCAATATTCCGTAGAAAGTTTTAGCAGTAGTTAAAACTTTCTACGGAATATTGAAAGATAATTTGGCTTTCAGTTCTGGTTTTTTGGATCATTCGCGCAGTTAACTTTGATTCTTCTTCAAGAAAAACACCAACTGAACAGCGTTGCTGTTGAAGAAAAACTTACTATCTTACAATCTATCGTAAGTAACGTGCTCGACTTACATTTGTGTATCTTTGAACAACGTGCAAATGTTAGTAATTGATAGATCGCTCGACAAGTACCGCTGTGTCACATTTTTACCGCGGCAGTAGTGCGATTGCAATGGTTTTAGATGTTCAATGTACGACTTCACAGCATTTCTTTATGTTCATGTTTCTTTGTCGTGTGATTCCCCCACGCTCTTCCTGTGCTGCCAAACCTGTCTGGAAATTTGTTCTACAGAGCTCCTGCATTCTCCCCGCTGGTATTTTTAACACACCAACAATCATTTTCTGGCATAACTGTAGCCTCTCACGTTCGTTTTGTGCCCTCAGATGTGGTAAATAATACATTACTGCTATGGGGACCAGTTCTTTTGCAGTTTCAGAATTAGAGCTTAATTTTTGGTGAATCTGCTACAGCTTGTCTCATTATGTATTTATCTTGCTTAATTCTTTCTGGCTCTTTGAAAAAGGCTTGATGATCTCTTCGTATGCCTTGTATCGTTATCTTGCCACGCTAGAACACATTAGAACCTTCACGATTGAATAATGGTCTAACAGGAAATCCAAAATCGGAGTAGCTGAAAGAAAGTTAAACATGAGAGTCTTCCCGGAAATTTTTTTTACACACAATGTGGATTTAAACGTATTACTCTTTCCTTTAGTGAATTATTAACTGAAATATATATTTGTACAATATTTCCATTCACAAATTGTAACTGGGCTCCAACAAAAAATTTTGTAAATGGAATAGTTTGTTAAGCATTAAATAAAACATTGTTTCATTTCTTTGGCAAGATTCGCGAGACGAAAGAGAGTAACTAACAACTCTATCAGTTAAAAACAAGGCCAAAGAAATCTTTTTGTTACAGGCTTACCTCAGAATTATGTAATTAATTACAATTGTAGTAATTTGTTCATTATTTTTGTCTGATGGTAAAAGCAATTATAATTTATATTAACTAAGTAAGCGAAATGAGATTAAATCTTAACCCCTTGAACCATTCGTTTAGCTTCGTTTCGTTTCGATTAATTTCTTTTTGAACTTATCTTCTTCCTTTTCTTTTAACTGCTGCTTCAATATATCATTTTTATATTCCATAATTTAACATTTAAATCTAAATGAAACTAAATAGAACTGAGAGAAAGCCTGACCCAGCGCGCAGTGTTCAATAGTAACTGTACAGTGTACAACTTATTAGTTTACCGGGAATGCATTAACACAACCACACCGTAATACAAAATGCATCATTTACTATTTTAAAATACCCCAAAATAATGAACACGTTAGTTTCCTGTTAATATCTCAACGTACACGAGAAACACTTCTGCCATATAGTCGTGATATGTCAAGTTATGCATGTCTTTCAATATGGATTTGCCAAGTTTTGCTCNCTTTGAAAAAGGCTTGATGATCTCTTCGTATGCCTTGTATCGTTATCTTGCCACGCTAGAACACATTAGAACCTTGACGATTGAATAATGGTCTAACAGGAAATCCAAAATCGGAGTAGCTGAAAGAAAGTTAAACATGAGAGTCTTCCCGGAAATTTTTTTTACACACAATGTGGATTTAAACGTATTACTCTTTCCTTTAGTGAATTATTAACTGAAATATATATTTGCACAATATTTCCATACACAAATTGTAACTGGGCTCCAACAAAACATTTTGTAAATGGAATAGTTTGTTAAGCATTAAATAAAACATTGTTTCATTTCTTTGGCAAGATTCGCGAGACGAAAGAGAGTAACTAACAACTCTATCAGTTAAAAACAAGGCCAAAGAAATCTTTTTGTTACAGGCTTACCTCAGAATTATGTAATTAATTACAATTGTAGTAATTTGTTCATTATTTTTGTCTGATGGTAAAAGCAATTATAATTTATATTAACTAAGTAAGCGAAATGAGATTAAATCTTAACCTTGAACCATTCGTTTAGCTTCGTTTCGTTTCGATTCATTTCTTTTTGAACTTATCTTCTTCCTTTTCTTTTAACTGCTGCTTCATATATCATTTTTATATTCCATCATTTAACATTTAAATCTAAATGAAACTAAATAGAACTGAGAGAAAGCCTGACCCAGCGCGCAGTGTTCAATAGTAACTGTACAGTGTACAACTTATTAGTTTACCGGGAATGCATTAACACAACCACGCCGTAATACAAAATGCATCATTTACTATTTTAAAATACCCCAAAATAATGAACACGTTAGTTTCCTGTTAATATCTCAACGTACACAAGAAACACTTCTGCCATATAGTCGTGATATGTCAAGTTATGCATGTCTTTCAATATGGATTTGCCAAGTTTTGCTCNAGAAACACTTCTGCCATATAGTCGTGATATGTCAAGTTATGCATGTCTTTCAATATGGATTTGCCAAGTTTTGCTCCTATAATGATTCTGCATGCATATTTTAGCTGTAGATGTAACAAATGTTGCAACAATGTTAAAGGGGTATATTCACACAGTTCGGCTTCCATAATGGTGGCGTATACACAGTTCTACTGCTGTAGTGAGAGTTTGGTGCCGATTTAACATAGGCTAGAGGAAAAAAAAAAAAAAAAAAAAAAGCCGTTTTAATACACTAACCAATGGAGAGCCATGCAAAGAATAAGATGGAATTGATAAATAATTGTTGTCCGGAAACGCATTGACTGAGTTTTGCAGCTGAACTACTCTCGTTTGCTACATTGTAAGGCAAGCTATAAACTAATGGTCTTTACCTACCACTGCAGCAACATTTGTACATTAGTCTGAGAATTTCCACTCACCGTCGTGGTATTGATACACGACACTTTGGCCACTATTCCTGCACATTGGCGTCAGTTATCAGGACGTTATCAAATACACTGCCGAATTGATTATGTCTCAATAAAATTTTTTTTCGTACATAATATGCTATAAAATCCCTTGTGTTAATATGCATAGTTGTACAAATAGATTATTTTGTTTTCATTCTTGGTGTGGTGAATTGTTTTACAGGAAACTGAAAATATAAGAAGAACAATGGAAATACACACACGTAAGTATTGTTTTGACGAGGCAGACAAATTCCCGTACAAGACTGTCCACACAGTTCCAGTGTAGTCTCCGAAATTGTGTANTATTGTTTTGACGAGGCAGACAAATTCCCGTACAAGACTGTCCACACAGTTCCAGTGTAGTCTCCGAAATTGTGTCAAATGGATACGTGAAAATGTTGGCCAACTAAACAAGAGCGTGTTCCGTCACACTACATTGCATGGGACTTGCGTTCTGGAGGTCGTGTGTTCGAGAGGAGACGTTTAGGTGGCTCTTAGCATCAAGGTCTTTAGAGCCGACGAGGATGAAGCGAGGTCAGTATGGAACAGCGTCAAAAAGCAAGGGTGGGGGAAACCGGAGACTCCTGAGAAAACCCACCGATTCCCACTTGCAATAATCCGGGAGCTGTGTCGCACAGTGCGATATTTTCCTAATCTAGAGAAAAGAGTGAATTTTGACAGTAGTCTACGCAGGCAAAGTAGTTATATATATTTGAAGTAGACAAACCTGATTACTACGAACTAAGGTTTGTTTTCCATGAAGTCACGCCGAACAATAGAGAAGGTGTCTGGACAACGGGCTGCCTGCGATCCACCGACCAAACTCTCCGAGACATCGCGACATTCATCTCAGTTTGTTCGATGAGTACGCTGTGTTTCTGTGTGCTAGTAGTGATTGTGTGTTGTCATTGTTTTTCTGCGAGTCTCAAGATAAATTTATACAGGTTATTTCCCTGATATGTTTTAAAACTTCATCATGAGCACCATTAAAGCAGAGCTAGTTAAGTTTCGATTTCAAAAACCACTAAGACAGATTCCACCTGAATTTTAGTTTATTATACTGGATTATACGGATCCCTTTTTATATTTATTGTAAAGATCTACTTGTTAACTACAGGAAATACGCTCATTTAGTCGCGCATGTTTGCGACACTCATACAACTTTTCCTTATTTTCAAAATGACTTCACAAATTTCTCGTCAAAAAATTTTCGACGTTTGGTTGGCTAACGCGAAAGAATCAAGAACAGATTCGTTGTTACATTTTGTATTGCAAGAACCCATCGTTTTCGGTTGACATTATAAAGAGTTTAAAAGCTACCATCAGAAATGTTTCTCAAAAAATCGAACAAAGATGGTCGAAGTCGGGAAGACATAGAGACATATTCCTAAACATCAAATTCTGAGTGGTTAGAGGAAAACGTATCGTTACCTGATGTTGTCACCGAAATTCCACTACCTGGAACGAGTTCGGGTTCATTCGGAAGACCACGAGAAGACTCTGTGAGTTCAGGTACTAAAACAGAAAGACGGCGAGCCCAGCATATCTTTGAAACGTCAAGTCAGGAAGAGATATCGACGGCAGCCGCAGTACAGCTTCGCAAGTCAGGGAAAAGAGATTCAACAGAAATCGTAACAGATCTCTGTCTCTCTTCTCCTAGAAGAGGCACTAGTTTAAGAAAGCACGGAAGCGTTTCGAGACCTCTAAACTAGTTGGAATGCCGGAAGACAAGACTCTCGCATTAATGGTTGGTGCAAATCTTTCGACACACCAATATAACCTAATAGGCCAGCAATTAAAGTAGATTAACAAGAAAATATATCCACCTTACTTTAAGTAAAAATGGCAAACAAATCATGCTACCCTAGTGACATTAATGCAACTGAAAATAAACTGCAATTAAGCTAAAATTAAACTGCAATCTATTATGGATCACACGATTACACAATTGTGCAAAGTACAAGAAGAGGTCCTGAAGACTTTCACCGACATGAAGAGTCTTGATATTATTGTAAAATGGGGTTGTGACGGAGCCGAAACAAATAAGTGCAAGCAAAATTTTTCAGAAGAAAATAGCAGTGATGCAAGTTTATTAAGTATATTGATGGTGCCTATTCAAATGTATACAGAAAATTACCAAAGCGAAAAAAAAATAATTGTGTGCAAAACCCTTTGCCTTCTTCGACCAGATACTGTCGTCCCATTAAATTTGTGTTTGCCAAGGAAACCGTGGAAGTAATAATGATGGAAGTTAATAAAATAAAGTAGCAAGTGGCGTCACTGTCGCCCACTAGAATTATTGTAAGTGACACGGAAGTCTTGGTAAAGTCTGCACTGTTATTCTGCACGATTGATGGCAATATTTGTAATGCCGTAGCATCATGTGCGTCAACACAGATATGATATTTATGTGGTGCAAAGCCTAGTGACATGAACAATGAAAGGCGCATCTTAGAAAAGCCAGTCAATAGCGGTCTTCTTTCTCTGGGCATGTCACCTCTGCATGCTTGGATTCGATTTTTTGAATACATATTGCACATCTCATATCGACTTGATATAAAATCATGGCGGGCTCGAGGAGATGAGAACAAAAAACAAGTCGCTGATAAAAAAAAAATTATTGCAAGAAAAGTTCAGGAGTGAGTTAGACATATTGGTAGATATGCCTAAGCAACAAACAGGAAATACTAATGACGGGGACACAGCTCGGAAGTTCTTTAGAAATCCTGAAAAGTCAGCCGAAATTACTGGTGTCGATGTTGAGCTTATAAAACGTTTCCATGTCATGTTAGAGTCTGTAAATAGCGGGTTTGTTATTGACATCAACAAGTTTCAAAAATACGCTTCCATGTCATGTTAGAGTCTGTAAATAGCGGGTTTGCTATTGACATGAACAAGTTTCAAAAACACGCTGAGGGTATCAAGGCGTTCTCATGGTGCTCAATGCATGTAAGCGAACATAAAATACTTTTTCACGGAAAATATATAATTGCTCCTTGTGTCCTTCCAATCGGCCAACTTTCGGAAGAAGCACAGCAGGCCAGAAATAAACACAACAGGGAATTCAGAGAATTATTCACGAGAATGACATCAACAGTCGATACAAATACAGATTTAAAGAATAGGTTACTCTAACTTCAAACCCACTCATTGTGCAAGTTCACGCACTCCTCCAAGAACTATTCGTGGCAAAATTACTCCGGAGGTATGCGAGCTTTTAGAGATGAAAACTCCCCCAACTGCACATGAAAGATTTCAACCAGAAGAATCTGACAGAGATTTCGAAGAATCTGATAATGATTCTAACTTATCTTACTCGTTTAGAATTCTCTGAATTTTCTATTGTCTTTCGTGTATGTTAGGATATGTATTTGTCTTTTAAGTTGGTATATTGTGTTGTATTCGAGTTGTTTTTAGATTAGAATCTATCTAATATCAAACTCATTTAACGTCAATAATGTAATATGTTATGTATAAAATATTGTGTATATGTTTTGCAATATATGTCTAAAACCTTGACAGGATTTGAAATTCCAACCTACACATGTTCAAGGCTTTCGAGACATTTGTTCCTCTGGATTTAGAAAATATCACACTGTGCGCCGCCGGGAATCGAACCAGTTTCGCCTTGGTGAGAGGCGGGCCTTCTGTCCACACCGTTACCGCTGCCCCTTGTGTTTTAGACTATGGCAAACACTTAGTGTGCATTTACCCAAGTGGCTTTCCGACCTAATTCCTGGGAAATGTAGTAAACTTTCTTAAATGTGGTATTCCTAATTCTCGCACAACTAAATCCCTATCTGTGTTAGTTCTAAAATTAAGATTGATTTTAAATATTGAATCAAAAATAGCTTGAGAAACGGTAAGAGACTCAAGTAGAAGTCCATACTCAGGATTCAGTATCAAGGAGCAAGGAGATGGTCAGTGGGTTCTTGCGCCGGCGAAAATGAACTTTCTTGACCTTGAACTTGGAACAACTTGTAAACTGTGTGATCCAGACTTACAGAGTCATGACCTTAATTCCCGGCAACTTTCAGGTAAAACTAAACCCATCGTTTCGAAAAATTAAAAAACAAAAACCAAAACAATAATATTTTACAAACAATTATAGTACTGTTAAAATATAGTTTTAGATAAGAACCAACGCAATATTCAAACTGAAAGTGTTAAAATTTTCGTAGAATTTATAAATAACAACGTTGGATCACCCGAATAATATCCTCGGCACTTATTTATAAATAATCATGTCGAATGATCTGAGATTCGTCCTTAGCCAAATGAGTCTGTTCTGTTGAGTTAGCTCCACTCCACAGCTTGCCAGTGGTCTCAACTCCCAGTGAGTGCAGCATTTCGGTGCCAGATTGTACATATCTGCGTGTACGAAAGCAACCAACAGATACCTCACCTTCAAAAACACCTCTTAATTGCTTGTCCTGTTCACAGTCTCCCCTTTGTTACTCCCTTATACATTCACAAACTCACTAGTCAAAGGCGAAGTTGTACAAATATTAGTATTATGAGATGAGAAGAAAGTATAATTTAAAATGTGTAAGGAGTTGAGACAGTATACCTAAGGCCAAGCATAATAAAAATTTGCATTCGCCCAACTCGCATTGCATTAAATAACATTCTAAAAAGATTTGTGAAAAATTTTATTACTGTGATTTTGCTGTGATTATTAGAGTTTCATGATTTAGTTGTTGACACTTTGTTATTTGAACTAAATAATACTATACGAGTGACGTTTGCTGATAGTAGATGCTGAAAGCTAATTGGCTAGCTCAGCGGTGAACTAGGTTCACACATAGTCAGTCAATTAGGAAGAAAGAACCAAATTAAAATATATATATATATATATTTCTCGAACACTATTTCAGCAATTATCACCCAATTCGACATGTAAGTAATACTATAACAGGTAAGGTAGACTAAAGTTATTGAACTTTATTGGGTAAATATTTTCAAAATTGCTGTAATACAAATATTTTAGGTGTATTTGGTATATCTGATGTACTATTTAACAAATTTCGACCAAATTTGTTTTGCTGAAAGTATATATTACAACCATCATACATGCCAACAAAGCCATTTTGTCAACCATTTTGTAAGGTACAAAATAGTTTTCTTGCTGCGCTAAAAGATGATCTGACCTTCCACTCATAAATTACACATGGATAAAAAAATTATATTCCGGAGTGGTGCTCATAAACTGAGTTATGCTGGCCGCAAACAAGAAACTTAATATTCAGTCTCACTCGGTGCGTAGAAAAGTTATGTAAGCGGCGGTGCGAGAACTTACTACCTCGTCAGACAGCCCCTTCCACGGAGACAACCGCTGGCACAATCTGGAATGAAATCATAGAAACGCTGCGCGTTATGCTGTGTCAGATCTGCTGCAAAGTTTGCTCCAAACCATAAGCGATTCGGCTTGGAGGAAGATGGCGTCCCATTTGGCTCGATAAAGTTTCGATGAGAGACAAACCAAGAAATCGTGCGGGCTACAGAATTGCTAAAATAATGGGTACGATGGTTCAAAGTTCTGATTACAATATAAAGACACGTGAGTCGTTTATTCCTACAAAATTAGACAGTTAAAAAGTATTTATAGTAATAAGTTGCACCACGTCTATATTATAATAGTGCGACGATAGGTTTAGGCATGGATTCACACAAGCGTCTACTGCTGCAATGGAGGATGTTATCTCATAACTTTCGCAACTCCCGCGCTAGATTATGCTGACCTGTGATGGCGTAATTGAGTTCAGAGTTTCGGGCGGCCCTTTAAAACGAGGTCTTGAGGGCCGATGAGAGTTAAATGAATTAAGAATGTAACAGTGCCGAAA
>NQII01010535.1:10011-35090 GCA_002778355.1 Clitarchus hookeri
TTTCCAGAATCAGTTTTAGCTACTACATTTTCCGTACAGAAACTTTAGAGTTGTCTTCAGACACTCATCATACTTTTATCTTTATTGGCGTGCCCAACAGTATAGGGTCGCCGCTTTAAGTCACTCACGTTCAGGCGAATAACCGACGCGACGGAAAGGCAGCACGCCAGTTGAGCGCCTCGGGACATTCTATATATAGTCTATTCGCTGCTTCTTCGCACTTTTTGAATCAAACATTTGAAAAATCACCACCGATATTATGTTATATATAACAAGCGTTTTATACTTTTGTTAACATATAAAAATATAAAAGTACCTCATTTTCTGTTAAATTGAAATTTTATTTATGATTTATTTCCAAATTATAAGATTTCATTTATAATACATATGAATAAAGAAAATGAGAAAATAGTTGTGTTGGTAATACCTAACAAGAAATCGTTCTAATGCAAAATATTATTAAAGTGAGTGCGCACGAATGCAGTGCGTTGTCCCGCTGGTGTAATTTCTTATAGACTAGGTGAAACTTTGTTTGCATGAGACGGAGGAATATCCTCGAAGCAGAACTTCAGCAGGGCTTCAGAAATGTTGAAAGTATACTTCATTCACGGTTACTTCAAACTTTCCTGAAGCCCTGCTTAAGTTCTACTTCCACGATATTCCTCCGCCTCACGCAAACAAAGCTTATAAAATTACACCAGAAAGCCAACGCACAGCATTCGTGCGCACTCAGTATAATAATGTTTTGCTAAAGAACTATTTCTTACTAGGCATTACCAACACACCTATTTTCTCTCTGTCTCTATTCGTATTAGTTATAATTGAAACATTATAATTTATAGACAATAAATGAAAAGTTTAATTAAACCAAAAATAAGGTCAAATATGTTTACGGTAAATTGAACACTTTTGAAAGCCCTGCTTAAGATATACTTGTATGCATATTGTGTATTCTTACACCACATGCAAAAATTATATTGCCATGGGCGCGATCACTTTATTCATGCGTCGACCGAGTGAAACTTTGACATTATTATAAAAGTAAATATTTTTTACAAATTTGCTCATTATTATACTTATATGCGTTAATAAAAACAGAAAGTAGAATAAATCATTTCATTTTTAATAAATACTCACCTAACCAATCAAATTCAACATTAAGGCACGGAACTACATTCTCTCCGTCGCGTCGTTACCAACTTTACTGTGCGCATCCAGTCATTGTGCCCGTTAAAATATTTGCAGGTAGGGGCAGTGACATTTTTCAAAGGTTGATTTCAAAAGTGCTTAACTAACCGTGAACAGCCTATACTTGTATGTTACTTTATGTTAACACGAGTATAAAAAACCCGTGATATATAATATAATTAGGAAACAACCAAACACGTAATGCATGGAGTGTTTTTTAAAGGGTTGATTAAAAAAGTGTGAAGAAACCGCAAATAGACTTAAACCGTGAATGTACTATTGTAGTAGGCAGGCAGGCTGTAGGAAATACGGGGCTGGTGGAGCAGCTATAGGTGGCGGGCGGCGGTGGTCGTTTGCGTCTGGCCCGAGCGGCCGTGGAGCCAACTGAAGCCAACTAGCCGTGACCACGAGGAGTGTGCGTATCCCCCCGCTGCGCCGATAACCGCCTGACCCCTGACGTTAAATATATCAGGGTCGGACTATGGCCGCTCGCCGATAAACTCCTCCGCCGTTCCCTGGGCCCTATGCCCCAGCGAACTGCTGCCAGCATCTTCCCAAACCTCGCACATCATGTTTTCTTTCTTTTATCTTAGGCTATTTCGTTGTTGGTGATATAGGCTGTTCACGGTAAAGTGAGCACTTTTGGGACCCTAGATTATTTTTCCTATCAGACATTTTGTATCCTTCCACCGCTTTTTGAAATAAATATTTCCATGTAAGTAATAAACACAGTGTGCATATTACACCGTATTTGAAAGTTAATATCTAAGTTTGCAATAAAATGTATTCATTGACTATTATTATAAAATAGAGGGCTTCAAAAAGTGCTCACTTTACTGTGAATAGCCTATATTTGTGTATATTTTCAAAGTGCATCTGCTGACTAAGGTTCTTCGAGGTTATTGAACACATTAGGAATCAACCTGTGAAAAATGTCACTGCCCGACCTGCATATGTTTTAACGGGCACACTGTCTGGCAAGCTCCAAGTAATGATGGTAACGACGGAAGGAAAGTAGTTTCATGTCTTAACGATGAATTGAAAGAGGACGGTTAACATCTATAAATACCGAAGTGCCATATTTTGCTTTCTGTTTTTTTTTTAATGTGTTAAAATGTAAGAATTAATAAATGTATAAAATATATTACTTTTCTAATAAATTTACATTCTCACTTGCCCGACGCATAAATACAGTGATTAGGCCCATAGTAATGCTAACTTTATATCTGAGGGAAGTATACTCAATGTGCGTACACGTGGGTCTTGACCAGGACTTTCAATAGGTATTAGTGTACTATGTGAACATCACATACATCTTGTAAAGACGGTCGCCCGCCTGACGCTTGAACTCCGTTACAGCATGTTTGAAGAACGCGTTTTTTCGACGTAAATATTAAACGTGTATTAAAATATACCCCCAGATGAGGACTCGCTGGTACTTTAAAGATATCAAGAATGCTATAAACATTGTTTTGGAGGCCGCCGAAAAACGACTTTTTCAGACTGCTGTATTTTGAAACACACTACGCTGACACGAGCGAAACTACGATAGGAACCTGTACTGAACTCGCTACAGACTTTTCAGCAATCAAATGATATAATCATTGCTGAAAGCCCAATAGGTGCACGCAGCACGACGAGAACAATGGATGCCAGTTCAAAGTCTTGCGCGTAGCAGCGATGGCGCACTTTAATTGTATGGCAGTATTGTCCTTATTGCTTCCACGCCTCCCTGCAAACAGCTCTAGGTACGCGAGTCATGTAAGTATATGTACGTATGCATTTCCATCACGCTGCTATTATTTCAAAATAATAAAAATTATATATTTTTCTTCGTCTGCTTTTCTGTAAAATTTCCTCAAAGAAGGTACCAGGTTTTAAAAATAAGCCTATGATCTGCCTCAATACTTACAGCAATTGTGGTTTAAATTATGTTTGTAAAGTAATGCACAATTTCATTTGGTTTTTATAGAATTGGTTAAATAATATGTTTAGCAATTATGGCGGAGCATACGGACAGTTCCTGTCAGTGAAACGTTTCCAACTCTGTGAACACCATTGTGCATGTGATCTTTTTTCCGTCACAGTAGATAGAAATAGTAGGTTCCAGGACAAGAGATAGGGACTGATGCGCCGAGGCGCCGCCGCCATCATGGATCCTCCATCTTGTACACTCCATCATATTTCCGACCGCTATCTTGTTACCTGCCGCCATCTTGTTTCCATCCACAATCTTGTTTCTGATCGACTGTTGCTAGTGGATGCGCCAGTCGTTCGACCACCATATTTGTTTATGGAGGTGACAGCTAGAATGCTCTGGTGTCGCTCTCACTCGGCAGCCATGTTTGTGTTAGAGTTAGTTGGTAAAGGCGCTGCTTTTTTATTTCGGAGATCGAAATATCATCTGAAGGTGGGTGGGATCGAACTGCTGAATCTTGAGTCGGCATTCTGACAACTTATACCACTCGGCTATAGGGACATGTGCTACGATATAGGTTTAAAAAAAGTAATAGCGTGTGTGTGGGGACGAATAAATATTTTGTCGTAATTATTCTAATGCATAGTAGTAATTTTTATATAAGTTTTTTTGATTATCCCAGACTTATATAGACCAGCGATAAGAATTTTTTTCATATATTCATAGACCAGCTATAAGTATTTTTTCATATAGTCACAATTATTTTTAAGTATATTTTTCTTTTTAAGTATTTTTTAAGTATTTTCTTTTCTTTTTAAAAATATTATGAAAAGGTGTACCTTCGAAATAAAACACATTTTTATTACATTTTTTATTATTCAGTTTTTATTTAAATATAATTTTTTTCATTAATGACCATTCTTTTTCTTGTGCCGGTCATTCATCCTTCGGTTTTGGAACAGGTCATTCATTCCCCTCCTCCCTCAACATGTCCGCCCACTCATTCCCCACCCCAAACAACTCTTCACCGACCCCTCCTTCCCAACCCATACCTATTTTCCCATTGGCTAGTATATTAGAGCCAATCAGGCACCTTCGCCTACCCCCTCCATTGCACTCTATACCAGCATATAAAAGATCTCGGGACACAATAACCTACCTGCTGCTGCCGTCTTCGTCACCTGCTCGTCTTAAAGTACACAGTTTATTTCTTATTTGGAATTTTCTCATCGCCAAGTAGCAGATGTTTGCATGCTGCCCCAGTGGGCAGAAAATAATTTCAGCGATCGTCGTGTATGGGAGGCTATGGTTACTTGCAGCCCTGGATCCAGATAACGAACAGGCCTTTCTACCGAAAGAGTTCCTGCTGACATATGTACACCACGAAGTTCGATAGTGTGTACAAGAGACTTCCAGCCTACCTGCAGCAAG
Source organism: Clitarchus hookeri (assembly GCA_002778355.1). Taxonomy (NCBI): domain Eukaryota; kingdom Metazoa; phylum Arthropoda; class Insecta; order Phasmatodea; family Phasmatidae; genus Clitarchus; species Clitarchus hookeri. The sequence goes on from NQII01010535.1 coordinate 14,549, forward strand.
ACGACGATATTCGCGACTGCCTGCACTGCAAGGAGTGCTTCGAAGGCTGCATCACTTCCGTTCTGTACACTCCTGATTCCTGCAGCTGGTGCAAGGTGCTACATTGCAAAGTAGCAGCAGCCACCACCGGCACCACCTCATCCATCTACGATGGGGTATGCACAGTGAAAAACACAAACGGCTCTGCAGACCAAGTGACCGCCGACCTTATGCAGCTGATCACATCAGGTCTCCGACTCAGCACCACCTTCACGTCGACGACATGCGACGAATGGCTTCCAGCACACGAGTGCTCCATACAGATCACTATCGCCACCAGCAGCAGTTGGGTTGAAGCCCACCACAGCTACTCCCATCACACCACCACGATCTTCGATGCACAGGGTGATGTACACTCTGGTGCCTGCGTACAACCCGAGCATCTTGTATGCCGAAGGTAAGTCAAAAGTGTATTTTATGGACAGAATCCAGTGCGATGGTGAAACGTGCGCAGTTTACAACATGAGGCCGGGCATAATCCTACCATGCAGCACCGACGAACTGTTGGAGCTGAACAAGGGTGAAACAATCATAATTAAATAAGGCATCCAGCATAGGGACTACGAAATACGACGAGGGGGGCAGGAAACTGTGATTTGCTTCAGTGAAGAATGCGTTGCCGAGATGCATAGACTCCTACCGGACGAAGAAGCTGGCACGAATCCATTCGTCGAGCAGACCACGACTTATCGCAGCCTGCCCTGCGAGGTAAAGACAAGCTCACCGGATGAGGACGGGGAAGAACAGTGGATAATAGCAAACAATATAAAGAAACAGCGTTTCGAATAGAGCATCATAGTGTGAATAAATTAATAGTTTCCAATTCTTTTTTTAGGCACATAATGCGTGTAAACAAAAACGGCAGGGAATTTTTCATAAAAAAACTTTGTGTCTTAAAAATTATCTTGCCTATTTATGTATGAATAATGCAAAAAATATGCCGCAACATAAATGAAGAAAAAGAGGACATTAAAAAACTATTTTGTATTTCTATTAAAAATTATATTGCTTAACATATATGTGAAAACATTACAAACGAGTTTGATGAATAAAATATGTGTATAATTTTAAAACAATTTTACCTCTTATTTTATTGTTTTTCATGTACCCCATCAATTCAGAAAGAAGGTAATGTAAAGTGTAGTTGTGAAAAAACTTAGTAAACATTTTGTTTTTCAAAACACAGAAAAGAAACTAATACAATAAGGAGATAAATTATTGAAAATATTACTTTCTAAATAAAATTTGTATACCATTTAGGTTACTGGAGTTGAGATTGCGAGCATGCATGGACAGGCAGGGCAGCTGACCTTTCCAAAGTAAAAATGCTGTGCTTGCGTAGGAAGAGCAGTGTTAGCATTTTCACAGGATTGCACCTGCATGGGGTCAGGTAACTGGAGTCTGCATGAATATGTGCTTCTACATCGTTTTCACAATCAATATGGTGTCAGATAGCCTTAGTCAGCAGGCAAGTGGGAATAGCTGTGTTAGCATTTTTACAGGCTTGCGCCTGCTTGGTGTCAGGTAACTAGAGTTAACTAAAGATGGAAAAGAGAATGAGTAAGCAGGCTTCACGAGCAAGCACTGACCCATCCAGAATGGTGGCGTAGTGGAGGAAGACAGTGGAGAGGAGGAATCTTATATAAAAGGCGGGAGAAGCCTGGTAGTATTAGTTGTGACCTTATTTTCATAATTTTATGTCTGCACAGTTCCAACCTGAAGATGTAGCAATTTACTCCGATATTACCATGGGCTACCGCAGAGTTAACTTCTGGATACCTGGAATGCCAGAGAAAATAGAAAGCTGCAACGGATTTGAACATTGTGTCAGCATGAACGAAGAAGATGTTTCTTTCAGCTTGGTTCCAGCTGCTTTATTACCTGGCCAGTGCACCACCTCCAGCCAGATTCGAAGCTGCCCTGCACTACCAGTGAGCTGATAAGTCAAGCAAAAGAAGAACACATACATAAAATTTGGTGACATAGCAAAATTTTATATCAACTCAGAAGACCAGACAGCTACAAGATTACTTAGTGGTCCAAGCATTGCAATGGAGAACGTCACACTGCCATTTCAAACCATGGGAGAACAACATGGGAAACTATGTGCACCCCACTTACCTGCGATGTACACACTGCATTCGTACTCTGAGCATCAGTCTTCATTCAGTCTTCGACCGGCAATCAGCCATGTTTTATACAGAGCAAGACTACTGGTGTGTGCATCAGGGCTTCCAGAGTGTGGAATAGTGTGTGGACGATCCCCTGGTAACATGTGTTGAGCAATGTGCAAATGATGTACATTTTTACTTCTCATGGAACAAAATAGCCATGCCAGACTGTATAAAACCTGAAATTTTGAGTGACTGTAATAGCATGGAATGTGCAGTTAACCTTTGTCTACCATATATGCATCGTTTTTCATGCACACTACAAGAAATGAACAATCGAATTTTAAGCGAATTGGTCAAGACATTTGATGATGATCCTCAATGCAAGCATTTACGCTCGATGATACTAATGAAAAGTTCCTTGACACATTACAATATGTTTAAAGAAGCATTCAAAGTGCCACTACGATATGCTAAATCGTGTACTGGGGACATGCACTGTGCTGTGAACTGCCATGAACCATCCTGGACTGATCTGCAAACTAGTGTGTGTGTGAACAATCTCTGTCCCATTTACTGGTAGAAATTACTCAGTGAAGTCAAGTTTTCGCCATCAAACCTCCTGACCAAGCAGATGGGACTCTATAAATAAAGTAGATATGTTCGTAAATGTTAATTGTCTGTGAACCATGGATCCATAAACATATAGTATGGACTCTGGCAGCAGTGGCTATGCTAGCAACAATGGTGACTTATACTTCAGTGACAGTACAACAGAAGAAACCAGTGACTTAACCTCCAGTGACTCATACAGTGACTCATCCAGTTGTGTACCAGTCTGCAACCAGTCTTCTTCTGCCTGGTCTGTGGTTAACAGCAGTCAACCAGTACAGCTGTCAGCCAGCCCAGCCACCATGGACCCTGGATACGATAGTGACGAACCCTTTTCTGAAGACTGCGAGGAAGATGAAGAAGTGTTCCTGTTGCTTGATCCTACTAACACCGAGTCGGCACTGTGCATAATGTACAACCCCAGCACTTGCTACTACTACGTGAGTGAAGACTTACATTGTGTACAGTGTGGCATTACTTTTAAAAATTAATGTGGTGATATTTAGAGCTCGCAATACTTTGAAATGTGTAGTGATAATGGACATTTCCATCTACAGAGGAATTAATTTTCACCATACGAAACCTCCAGGGTATAATCCAGCTTCGTGTACGAAGATACTGATTGCAATGTTCATCTCTGTGCTCCGAAATAGCACTGTCTTATGCGATGCCCGGGGACCCCAAGGACATCAAGTACAGAGAATCACGCGATGGTAAACAACATTATAGAAGTATTAAGAAAGGCATACTTGGTCTTTTACCGACAATACAGAGTGTTCATCAATTTGGTGGTCGAACGACTGGCGCATCCACTAGCAACAGTCGATCAGAAACAAGATTGTGGATGGAAACAAGATGGCGGCAGGTAACAAGATAGCGGTCGGAAATATGATGGAGTGTACAAGATGGAGGATCCATGATGGCGGCGGCGCCTCGGCGCATCAGCCCCTATATCTTGTCCTGGAACCTACTATTTATGTCTACTGTGACGGAAAAAAGATCACATGCACAATGGTGTTCACAGAGTTGGAAACGTTTCACTGACAGAAACTGTCCGTATTCTCCGCCATAATTGCTAAACATATTATTTAACCAATTCTGTAAAAACCAAATGAAATTGTGCATTACTTTACAAACATAATTTAAACCACAATTGCTGTAAGTATAATTTAGGTTTTGAATTAAAACCTTCAGTTCTAAGTACTATTTTCTTCCATGATGACCATCGATTTCGCCAACATAATACACACATCCCGCAACAACTCATCAGTTTATACAATACTTTGCAAACGAGAGCAATTACTGTTTACATAGTTTGTAGGTTGGTCGCATTGTCTGTCCAACTTTAGTGTACTTATGACTGCCCTAGATGCTGTAATGATGGGTGAATGTGAAGTATTGAGGCAGATCATAGGCTTATTTTTAAAACCTGGTAACTTCTTTGAGGAAATTTCACAGAAAAGCAGACGGAGAAAAATATATAATTTTTTATTATTTTGAAATAATAGCAGCGTGATGGAAATTCATACGTACATATACTTACATGACTCGCGTACATAGAGCTGTTTCCAGGGAGGCGTGGAAGCAATAAGGACAATATCTTTAATATATTTGTAGATATATATGACGTATTTTTAAACATATATACTGTATAATTATAAAATATGTATAAATTATTTTCTACACTATCATTATAGACAATCATACGAACACTATGTAAAATAAATTATATTAAAAAAAAATTTGTTACGTTTAATGCATAAATCTTGTAATAAGGTACACATATAAGACATCACAGTCGACGAGAAGCGAGTAGGTATTACTAGAACCGTAACGATTTAAGCCCCCCCCNCCCCCCCCCAGCACCAATGATTGTTTAGGACACTTGCAGGTGCAAGGCAAGCTTGTCGTAAAAGCGAGCGCCTCTTTACAGAATGTTTGCACAAGGATTACATCTTTCAACCTCGTGTTGACTTCGTTCTCGAGAAGCTGTACCTAGCTACACACATGGTGCATATGCCCGTCACAGTCCTAGCTGAAATACACTGGCAAACCATCTTTCAATAAGAATTTGTATGTAAACTGCATAAACATGCCATCCTCTACCCTACCCCCACCCCTTACTCAACACTCGCACGTGCTTGTAGGTACGCGAGGGTGTACCTCTGTCAGGGGTCATCATAGCATGACGAGCACACGCATTTTGGTAACAGGATTGCTTGCGTACTAGTTTTCATTTAAGACATGTTAGATAAGTTGGGCTTAACGTAACTTTGAAGTTTGTCTACCTATTTGATGTGATAACAAGTATTGTACGTATACCAATGAGCTTGTGTAATTTTTCCTTGAGTTTTGATAGGTTTTTAAATATATTTTTCATTTACGCAATTTACGAACTTTATAGTGATCCTGTGGCCGCGGATTAAGGTAACTGTTATGTTGTTTAAATATTTTGGTCACCATGTCTAGAGCTGTTTCCGCAAGAATCATAACTTAACCCCTAAATTTATTTGGAACTTAGGTTTTTTTTTTTTTTTTTTTTTCATACTCCTGCATGAACTATTACAGCCCCAGTATTTAAAATGGACATTAACACCACATTTTCTTAACATTATTGAGATATCGGACCATGGTACACTTCTAATGAAATTGCCGCATTACTTTCATTTGTGTAAATTAAAAGTGTTCGTCTGAAATACCAAGCAACCATAGTGCATTAAAGATGGAGCCATTGGCTTATTTCCGGGTAAAACACGCAGACGTAACCACTTAACCGATTCTCTTTTGTTTGCTGTGTACATACACTTATTCCAGGCTTACGTTCATGTAATTAAATATTTGTCACTACCCACAAAGTTTCAGACTACGCCAACCCCGAGGTGGGTATTCCCGGAAAACTCTATGACAACTATGAAATGTATTGATAAAATATTAACTTTTTTGATGCGAAGAAAGTATTTACAGAATAACACCCATAAGTAACCCAGAAAACGCAACAAAATTGTTTACAATGCCTAAAGAGTATAAGAATTAGTATTTCCCAAGTTTCGGATGTTACACAGACAACCGCCCATCCCTAAGACCATTGATTAAATCCTCAACTGATCTTGTGTTACATCATGCATTAATATTTTCCTGATCTTTGCTTGTGGATAATAGTGCACATTCCGACATTAAAGTCTATTCTGAAGCCTTGCTGGAGTTTTAATTTCATGCAAATAAAATTGAAGACAACTAACCACATTCGTGCTCACATTTATTAATAACACGCCTATTTACATTATTCACATTAAAAATATAGGTAACAGTTCAATTTAGCCAATAAATTAATGATAAATTGTGATACACGACACAACCAAATACATATGGAGATTTTGAAAAAAAAAAAAACCACGAATAGAAATGCGTTTTAATGTTTTAATCATTATACGTGGATTTACAGTATTTATATATGGACTATAAAATCATTGTTTAGAAATGGTATTTTTATTCAGAGACGTAACATATTAAGGAGCCTGCCTACCTGAGCTGAGTTATTATGCTTGACGCCACATTTGTTTATGTTACCGCCACTTATTTATTTTAAATATATAGATGACGGTATATCTGAGCGGGCAGTGAATATGTTACTAGCAACACTGTATTTGAAATATACACTTAAGAGCCAAAACAACTGGTATAGGCGTGCGTATGAAAATAACAGAGGTATGGAACCAATCAGAGTAACGCGATGCGGTCGGCAGCGCCTATATAAGACAACAAGCGTCTGGCAAAGTTGCTAGATCGGTTACTGCTGCTACAATGGCAGGTTATCAAGATTTAAGTGAGTTTGAACGTGGTGTCATAGTCGGCGCACGAGAGATGGGACATACCATCTCCAAGGAAGCGATACAGTTTGGATTTTCACGTACGACCATTTCACGAGTGTACCGTGAATATCGGGAATCTGGTAAAACAGCAAATCTTCGACATCGCTGTAGCCGGAAAAAGATCGTGAACGAATGGGACAAACGACGACTGACCAAAATCATTAAACGTGACAGACGTGCAACCCTTTCTCAAATTGGCGCAGATTTCAATGCCTTCTGCATACCTTCAGACATTAGTCGAGTCCATGTCACGTCGTCTTGCGGCACTTCTGCGTGCTCGCGGGGGCCCTACACGATATTAGGCAGGTGTACCAGTTTTTTTGGCTCTTCAGTGTACGTATAAGTTCAAAAAATTACAGAAAGCGAATATACTGTAGTTCGGTTACTGGGACCTTAGAACGTCCAGTGTTTTCATGCACGGACTGATACATATTTATTTGCGCATATGGCGAGATATTCTTTATGGTTTCTTTATGCATCTCGTTTACACACGTTTGTGCAAGACTAGCAATGAAATGGAATGAATAGTTTTCCAATACTCTTTGTGTCTGGACTAGAAACTAAGTTTTCTTTCAGTTGAAATAATTTAATATATTTTCGTTCACTAGAGGAGGTCAGTTCACTCTTCCCTGCCCTGCCAGGCCGCGCGGCTCTGTCACGGTGTCGTCCCGCGCGCGACGAGGCCGTGCGGTCTCACGCCGCGCATTGCTTAGACGGCGACCTTTCAAGCCACCGACATATATAACGCACGCACTGTTCTCCCCGTGCGCTGAGAGGCCGTGTGTGTATGTGCTTACCCAGCGAATGTCTCGGACTCGATACATTCTTTCTAAAACTGAAATTGCGATCTACTGCAACTCCATTTGCTATTATTTTTGTATGAAAACTGATATAATAACTAATAATCCATGGTGGCATGTCATTATTTAATTTTTTTTATAAATTTAAGGTTTCATTGAAAAACATTTTTGTTTTACTTAAATAATAGTTAGTGTTACATGTTGCAGGAGAGGAGGGGGAAGAGGCACCAATACCTGTGACGTCAACCTATTTAATTGTCCCAAATTCACCTGGTATTTTCCTACTCCAACCATCGCTACATAGTTTATGAGAAAATAAATAGGGTGGGAGGGGAAGTCAACCAATGAAAATGCCAGGCCAAAATCGTTACCTTATATATCACATAGTTTCTGACAAAATAAGTAAGACTGGAAAGAGGGGAAGTTGGCCAGTGAAAATGCTACGGTAACTAGAGGTACTATTTCCCTTGTATCAATCGCGCCTCCTCACCATTTAGCTACGGTAAATAAAGGATGGAGCATCCCCAAATCTCTCACTCTGATATCAGCGCTTGTCGTCTGCATATCCAAGTACCCTCCTGCTTCGTCGCCATTTTGCGTTTAGTGAGAGAGTTTGAGGAATCGCAGTCGCCTTCAAGTTTTGCTTTGAGTAATTGCTCGCGAAGGTATGTTATGTTTTGAAGTAAACTTTTATTAACTGGTTAAATTAATTTTGGCAACGAGCTCAATAGTTTTTTTTAATAAAGTTTTTATGCAAACTGTTTTAAAATAAAACTGTTTTGCGTGCTTACTGAATATTACAATGCAAAGTTATTAACTACGCTTATTTTATGTGCAGTGATTGGTAGCCAATACGCCAAGTCCCCTCACCAAAGGTTCGTGCTTGGCCTGTCAACCGACATCGGAGCAAGTCAGCACCGACTATCAATTCTCGCGTGTTTCGAATTCTTTTGAATGTATTTACTAGCACCGATGAGATAGATAAAAGTTATGTATTTTTTGACACACACAATTGTTCTTTTATAAGTTACCGCTGGGGACAGTCACAGGTCCTGCCAATTCCTGAAGTTGTCTCTTCAGTCGTCTTGCGGTCCTGTCTGTACGGCCTTAAGGAAACCACACCATCCTCACGCTAATACAAGAAGTGAGTAATTCCGACCACGTGACAAATATTTTGTGTATGGTGTTTAATATAACTTTTTACATTATGTGGTGAACTTGTGACTTCTGTGGTATTACGTCAGAGAGTCCCCTTTTGTCCAAGCCAAATCGTCCGATTCACGGGAGTCCCTAGCAACGCAGCCAATCGTTTTTAGGCATTATGCTGGAGCCTTCCTTTTCTTCTTGACACGTTTATTATAAGTATATGGAAAATCCAACAAGTGTAACATTAACTTCGCCAAAAATATTTACGTACATACGGAATATGCTTATTATTCTCATCGATACGAACAACATAATATTTGTTGTTTTTTTTTCGGCAAGGTTAAAACTTTACAGGTTATAATAATTTCAATGTTACTTCCGTACGGACAAAATTTTCTACTGATCCATTAAAACAATATGTATGTAATTAAAAATTTTGCCGTCTCATAAAAGCTGCTGCAAAACAATGTCGTCTCATGAAATACGTTAAACTAAAGTCTCCCCCAAACCCCATCCAGCCGCAATAAAATAAACAGAGTTTCAGCTGTATAATTTGGCTGTCACAAAAATAAAGTAAGCTGGAATCGTAACCTATATTGATCATAGTATTTGTTTACTCACTTTGGTTTATTCGTTGATAGAACAACTGTGGCGGAAGGATACATGGTCGCAGCGCTACATTTCTGGAACTATCGAAATTTAGTGAACTTGCTATGAAGTTGAGTATAGCATTATGACGCTCTTTTACATCTCACAATCAATAGTATCAATGGTGTAACGTGTTTTACGTTTGACGTTTCTGGCAACAGCTGTTTATGTATTTAAAGAATATTAAATAAAAATAATGTTATCTGCAGGATTTAAAGGACAATTATGTTCTGATCCTAATGCTCTTGAATGACATCCTCCATATTGGACGTTGATGCTTCTTAAACGGCATCATACTTACTGGATACAGGTACGCGAGAACTCGTGTAAGGTAAACTCCACAGCCATATGTATAATCAAGCCTCAATGTTTTTTGTGAAAGATTTTTTGTTCTTGTCATGCTCAAAAGTGTGAAGCATGCGCAGTTCTGTAGTTTGTCTCTTGTTACTGTGGAATACATTTACACATCTGCAGACATAACGAGACTTCGGCTGCTATGTTACTGCCTGTCTACGATTCACCTACGAACAGCTGAACTGAGTCAAAATACGTAATGCACGATATAATCTTTATCAGAAAAAATACCACAGTGCTTTAAGAAAACGTTTTGGAGCGTCAAATTTCCGTATTAAACCGATGTATTTATACCTATTGTTCATATACTTTTGCCGCATTGACCACACGATTTTATCTTTATCCAGGTAGTAGAGACGATGTCTTTGTTTTGCTACAGTTTTCTTATTTATTCATAGTCGAGCAGGCGTGCATAGTAAACTGTGATTCAGACGTGAAATATCTAAATGTACGTGTGTTCGAAGTCTAGCTATTCCTGAAATGGTTCGCGAAAATTGAATGCGTCTGAGCTCTAACTTGTTTGTCTTTAATTGAGCACTTGTTAAATCCCTTCTGAGTTTATACTTTTTCCCCTTATTCTGTTTATTCTTCACATCCACGTAAAAAAATTATTATTACTGCCATGGACCGACAAGAGTCCTTGCGCTCCTGAAATCACTATGTGAAATAGTTTAATTGCTGTTCGCAGTTAGCTTAGCACTTTGGAAATCCCTGCACATGATATACTTTATTCCTTTTTTGTGTCCTTCCACAGTAGGCAAAATTAAATTGCCATAGGGTCAAACAATTTTATTTCTGCGTAAATTAATTGTAAATTTCAAACTGTAAGGAAGTAAATATGTGATAAGTGGAGACCTGAAAATGGCGACGTTATTTTTATTGAAAGGTTGTGTAATTTTTTTCTTGGAAAAGCATCAATATTTAGTTAAAAATAGGGGGAAAATTATAGGTATTTAATTTTCCGCATAAAGTACCTAAAATTAAAGAAAATGAATCATCGAGTAACCCAAAAAAAAATGTATATTAAATATATATATATTATACATTGCTGTCGACAGTATATTCTTATACTTTTAACTATTATTTACATACCACACGTTAGAAAATAATTCTGAAGGTGAAAAATCTATAACACGAGTAGTAGTGCCGCACAGTAATATCACACTAACTTACACAGAGAAATATAGAGCCATGCATTTAAGAGGCAACTAAAAAATGTGCACAATTTATCCCTTCAGATTATACTTTCTACATGGCACAAGTCACCTTGCAGGGGCACATTGTTCTCTCAATTTGTGATGAAAATTCATGTAGAAAGTATACAACTTTTTAAAATAATACAAAGTAAATAAATTAGAGTGGAGTGGAGATATTTACGCAGCTCTTAAAATCACCCTTAACATCGAGGTCTTGAGAGCCGATGAGGGTGATGATGAGGGTGAGTATGGAGCATCGAACCCGGTTCGCCTAGGTGGAAGGCGAGAAGTCTGACCACTACACCACCGCGGTCGCGAGGATTAAATAAGTACCGGTATATCTCCATGTTTTTATATTATTGCATCTTTCGGCAAACTGATGTTTCGATCATTTTTTTCGTTAGGCCTCTTAGCAATATTTTGCTTGTCCAAATTTTTTTTTTTTCACTTCTGACATATGAAACGGTTGAGTTACAATGTTTACATATCACTGTCGATGTGTCTGACGCACTACGAAAGTAATCTTCCCGCTGCCCTGCATTTACTGCGTTTTTAGGTATTGCAAACAAAGCTAATTTACCGCACACAGAAGCTGAGAATATTAGTTATAAACAAAATAAAACTAGAAGAATACGGTGTTGAAATACATTAAAATTCTATTTACTAATATATTCTAGGTTAATAAAAGTATAAAAACACTTTTCCATCTCACGCTCATTAAAACCAAGTTGGCCAAAGTGATGGTGATTTACATGTAAACAACACGTTCAATGTGCTAGCCGCTTCCATAGATTACGCAGTACACGGTAAGACAAAGTGACAAATTTGCGGAATGATGAACAGTTACGGCTTCTTACACAGGCAGCAGGTAAACACACAAGAAAAACCGTTGGCGTGTGGTAATAGAGATCTGAAGTCTACATTGTGCTGCTGACATTATTTAGCGAAAAATCACTTTCAGTTATGTTTTCCACTGAAAAATGGACAGCTTTAATATTGTATATNATATATATGCACACATAACATACACATCCAGCAATGACCCCCACAAACATGCTAGTTGTGTCACTGACTGTATCTAATGGCCTCTCGATAATGCCAGTGGGATAAACATTTATTATAACGGGTACTGAAATTTCGGGAGTGTGTTTGCAGTCATGGTTAGATTGAACGGATCTTTACGTAACGCCAGCTGCTCTCATTTGTTGTTTGTTTAGTGAATCTTGTTTCCCACTTTTTTTTTCTCTTTAACTGTATTGGGTTTCTCTTTTATCGTTGGTTGGTTAAAACTGGATAATACTTTCTCAAGACATGTCAGAAAATTCCTGGACCAACGACAGAAATAACGGATGTTAACGTCTGTTCTACCACCAAATGACCCCACGAAATTAACCACACTCAATTGTATTACATGGCGTTATAAAGTGTTTTTTTTTTAAGTATTAAATTTTGCAGTAACTTAATTTATTCGTTGGCCGGACATTTACTTTCCGTGTGGTAGTGCGAAAATAATAATTTCACTATTTTCGTGTCGCACAAATTAAATTAAAAAAAAATGAAAACGTTGAATAAAGGAATTAATTTCAATATGTAGCCATCAAATTATGAAATTTAACTTAGAAATCATTGCCAGTCTAATATCATAAATATGAGAAATTGTCCCCACATTTATTAACAACTTATTTTGAACATTAATTTTTCATTTTAACTGTTGCAATACATGGAATATGGGGTTTGGAAAGTAACTATTAACACCGAACCGTTACTTTCAGACTGGAGCCTATCAGACGAATGTATTTTCGCCCAGCACATAAACAACAGCCAATTACAACATTTCAGCCTGACAGAAGCAGTCAGTAGCATCACCTACCAACATATAAGCCATGTCCGTACTGGTCCAGATTTATAACCGTGCACACTGCCCTCCTTGATTTCACCTATTCTGCGGCGTATCGACAATAAACAAGTATACCCGGGATAATATGTCAAGGGGTTAGCGGGATACATTTGAGAAATCAACAGTTATTTTCTATACACGGTTACACGTTGTTTATTCGATGTAGTCATAATTCATACCAATGGTAAAGTTTATGGCATTTTTGAGACCGCGACACTGGGAAAAGAATTGTAATTCTGGTGTTTAATTATTATAGCCAGTACTTTTTTTCTCGAAAAAATCGGAACGCGTGATAGACTTCAATACTACAGACAGACAAGCAGATTTTATTTGGCCGCTGTGGTGTTGCGGTTATACTACTCGCCTCTCACCAAGGTGAACCTGGTTCACTTCCCGGTGGGGTCGCCCCCGGATTTTCGCATGTGGGAATCATGCCAGACAATGCCGCTGGTCGGTGGGTTTTCTCGGGAATCTGCTGTTTCCCCCACCCCTGCACTCCGACACTGCTCCATACTCACCTCGCTTCACCCTTATTGGCTCTCGAGACCTCGATGTTAAGAGCCGCCCAAATCCCTTCACTCTTTCACTCACTCTATCAGAAGCCATTCCCGTTTATGATAGGCTTACCCAGTGTAGCGTAACTTCGGTACTGCCAGTCTGTGATTCGATTGCTTCCAAACGGCCAAACCAGTCAAGGAATATACGTGACCATAAAGGGCTTTGAAAGAGGCAATTTCTTGAAACGTTTCGCAAAATATCACTACACTAGTCATTACACATAATCTAAACAACAGGAAACATTTTGCCTGCGAAGTGGACATGCTGATGAGCTTTTATTTCTGCAGTAGTGTTAAATACGTAGCGACATCGAGGCAGCAAGCAAGGCGATCATGTTGTCGTCTCGAGACAATGCAGCAAACAACGAGAACATACCACACCTTGATTTCGATGGCAAGATTTATTCTATATGGATTCTAGCAGTGTTTATAACATACACAGGTAGCGTTGGTGTGCCTGGTTAGCGATTAGTTAAGCAGTTTTAAAATCGACGTTTGCAAAAAGTCCCTGGTGTTTAACTTCATATATTTTAACAAGCACATTAACTGACATGATCCCAGAAAGTTGGCAGTTATGAAGGAAAGAAGTTCCGTGTCTAAACGTCTTATTAAAAACGCGTTGTTTTAAATTTTGGAGACAGAATTTATTTACTTAAGTTTATACTTGTTTTATGCCCCCCAAAAGAGTAAGAGTTGGCATATTACTAAAATGTTTGTATTGTTAAGAGTTTCAGGATTTCGCTTGATTGACGAATGAGTGAGCTGGTTCATTACCAAGTTACAGTTCCGTATTGCGGAGATATACAAGTCGAGTAGAAAAGTATATCCTAAACTGCGTATAAAACAATCGTGAGTCACGCGTCTCCAACTGCGCCGAAGTGGCGGATACACGCACTTACAAACAGGTATCTCTAAACGTTTTCGCAGTGCATTGGTGGAACTCCGCAGGTTAGGTCAGTTCAGGGAGTACGTGTAGCGACGGAAAGTTCTTGCCTTCCAGTAAATACGTGTTACTCTTTGATAAATACTTTCCAAATTACTGTAATAAATAATGACAGGAAAATCTTGTGGGCTCAGTATCCTGCAGTCTGTACTCCACAGTGCTATGCATATAACTTAGTCCATTCACGGTTACTTCCAACTTTTCAGAAGCTCTGCTTAAGTTCTACTACAGGATATTCCTCCGCTTCATGCAAAAAAGCTTTACTAAGACTAAAAATTACACCAGACGGAGTTACATAATATTTTGCATAAGAACAAGTTCTTACTAGGCATTACTGACATGCCCATTTTATCTCTGTTTTATTCATTTTAATTATAAATTAAATATCAATATTTATATATTGAATATAAGTAAAAGTTCAAATTAACCAAAAATGAGGTACTTTTATGTTAACACACGTATAAAATGCTTGTGATAGATACATGACATATTTAGGAAGCAAGCGAACACGTCATAGGCTTACGTAGTGTTATTTTTCAAAGGTTTGATTAAAAAAGAGTGAAGAAACCACGAATAGACTATACGCAAGCATCAGCTCATCGTTCATAGTCTGCTGTCTCAGTGTGTGGCCAATCCTACTCCAGTACAAACAGCATGGTAGTCGGAGTTGAGAGTGGAGAGAGATTTGGGCGGCTCTTAAAATCGAGGTGGGAAACGGGAGATCCCCGAGAAAACCCACTGACCAACTGCATCGTCCAGCACGATTCTCACGTGAGAAAATCCGGGAGCGACTCCGCCGGGAATCGAACCCGGTTCGTCTAGGTGGAACGTGGGAGTGAATGCTTTATTTCTTCAGGATCTGTCACTGATTCTTAGTCATAGTCGGCGTGTTTTATAAACTGTGATCCAGTAGCGAACGTCACTTAAATGTTCATGCTCCAGCTTGTCCTAATATTCATTCGCAAAAATTTTCTGTCCCTAAAAATACATTTTCCTTCAGAGTGTAAAACAGTTTGTGTTTTGTGTGGCACGCTAATGGACAGAGGCTAAAAGAGACGGGACTGCGGTGGGCTGGGAAGTACGTGGTAACCGACTCGGTGATTAGAAACTTTAAAGAGTGATACTAGACTGGAACAACCAGTGCACCGAGCCTCTCACAAGACGAGAATGACGCTGCCTTAGCGAGCACAGATGCAGTAAAAGATGACTCCCGTATCACACTCCGCTCTTCAAAATATTCTACAAGTCGAGACCGAAAAATTGACAAACTCAGTGAATGGACGTCACATTTGTATGCGAACGCAAGCAGATGTCAACTGCTCGTTGGTTACTTGCTGTCGCAGTGGAAGCCCGTGATTGAGCTTGCGTTTTGTCACGTGTTTGTTATTGGCTCGGAGTCCTCCAGGAGGTGTCAAATGAGTCGTGGGCCAGTTATGAAAGTGAGGTTTAGAGCAGCAATTACTTTAGGCCTCTATTTAAAAAAAAGTTTCAACGACTCTCCATCGACCAGTACCAAAATATATTATGATAATAATGACGCATCAACAGTATTCGCTAAGAGAGGGCGACATTCGGCTATGTTAACATCGGAAAACGTTGAAGTCAACGAATAATGGCGAGAACGTAAAATCAAAAATGATAATAGTAAGAACAACTGAAAATTTTCTTATTTCTGAATAGATTAACATTCTCGTGTAATGGAAATTTCCCTTTTTTATTGTCTGGAAATGTTAAATTTTTTAAAAGTTTCTGTCGTTTTTTTTTAGACCATAATTTTATTTGTAGTACTATTTCTTCAAGTTTTTTAAAACTCTTTTTGTACCAATTTTTTTTTGTTATTACTGTCGCTGGCATGCTTATTACCATACATGTGGCCTAATTCAACCTCCTAAATAATGTTTGTCGTAGTATATTATTAGAGTTACTATGTACGGATTCTTCTAAATGCAGTTAACGGAGGTTAAATATAGTACGCAGTTAATTTTACACTTAAAATACAGCTTTAAAAACATTCTTGGGCACTAACTGCATTAGATTTTAACGGACACAGAGACAGGCACGCTACCTGCCAAGATGGCAGCGACGAAAAAAAGTAGGTCCTTGTCTGAACGTCTTGTAAATGGTATTACACTTAAATTTATGGACTGTGAATTAATTTAATTTACTTTCTCTTTGTTTTATGCGCAGAAGAGTAATAATTAGCATATAAGTTTCATATTTACATTCGTAATAATTTCTTAATTACACACGATCGAAGTATGAATAAAGTTAGAGAAGATCCATGGATATGTTGAATTTACGTATGGTGGAATGTTACTACATGTGACAAAAGTAGATCCTAGCAGGAAATTGAATAGTGCTCATTAAGGGTCGTGGAAAGGTCTCGCTATGCAGGAAATTCCAAAAAATAAAATAAATAACTTAATTTGAAATGTTTCAGATTTTTAGACGGGGGTTTATTTTATTGACTATACATTTTAATTTATGAACCACTACATACATAAAATGTAGGTATAGTTTTTAAATATACATAAGTATGTAGATTTTTATTCAATAATAACGTACAGAAACTACAAAATCAGTACATAAGTTATGCAAAAAATGTTTAAATGTATAAAATATTTCCAACCTTTTTTTTATGTTTTTCAATTTTTTAATTTCAATATATTTTAATTTTCTTATAAGGTGCTATTAAAAAAAGGTTTGGTGGAAAAAATACTTTTCTGTCGATATTATAGAGTTGCGGATATCATTTTTTTTTAACTTTAAGAAAATTATTTCCGCAAGTTTGCTGATTTTGTAGATTGAATCTCTCAATTTCGCAAAACGTTGGCAACTTTTAAATGGAAAGATATAGACTGTATCAACTATGGCTGTATATGATAGTTACCAGAATTCAAATGTATTGTCAATAATATTACCCCTATCAAAAAAAGTTAAGTTATTTAAATTTTGTTGTTGATTTTGTGTTTGAGAAACTCGCGCACTGCAAGAAGGTTCCATAGCCCTTAATTGCAAACAGCCTATAGAGGTAGACACGGACATAATGACAGTCATGCCTTAGTTCAGAGTATATAAGTACCTACACAGAGACAAAACGGCGTGGCGGCGCCTTTCATGTGGGCATACCCATTCTCTGATTGGCCGCACGAGGTCCTTGAACAGTCCTTGCGTGTCTGATTGGTTGCTGCATGCTGCGAGAATTCCCCTATTGGTCTGCTGGCTGGCGAGTAGGTTACCATGTGCTATTGGTGGGCGGAGTTACGACGTTTTGTTGACCAGTACCTCCATTTTTCTGGCGTGTGCGGCCGGAGTTCGCGNCTCCATTTTTCTGGCGTGTGCGGCCGGAGTTCGCGGAACAAGAGGTTTTTTTACCTCTGTATTTTTAAGTACTCTGCAGCCTTATATGTAATCCTTTCACGGTTACTTCCATCTTGTCTAAAGCCCTGCTATAGTTCTACTTCTTAGTACGTATTACCATCACGCCTATTTTCTCCCTGTTTTTATTCATATTAACTGTGAAAGAAATGTAATTTATATATGATATATAAACAAGTTTTAAACAAAACAAAAAATAAGGTACTTTAATGTTAACATAAATGTAAAAGGCGTGTGATACATAAAATAACTAAGAAACAACCAAACACGACATATATGATGTGATTTTTCAAAGTTTTGATTCAAAGAGTGTGAAAAAACCGCGAATAGAATGTAGACGTCAGTAACCGCCAATGATTGGGAATGTCCTCAGGGAGGACCCTCAGTGGACCAGGAAGCAGGGGCAGTACGGGGCCGAACCCGCGACCTGCAGACGCTGCCCGCCTCCTCAGCCGTAATCACGTTTGGCGACCCGCCTAGGCAGCGCGGCGCCTATTTACAGCCGAGCCGCCCGCCTTTGTCTCTCGCCGCAGCTGCGTCGGCGTGTTAATTGTTTTTGTGCCTCCGCCGCCATCTTCGGTTATTAACTGTCTTGCTGCCGTGTTCACACCCGTGTCGCGCGCAACTGACTGACGACGTCAGTGGTACAAGATGTTTGGGTAGCAGAAGCGCTTCTTCCGTGCCACGCACTACCCTTTGATCTCGGTGGACGATAAATTTTCGCCGGATATCTCAGTCGCCGGGAGCCGGGGGAGGAAGGCTGAGCACGGCCCCCTCCCGCACCGCGCTGCAAGATAAACGCATGGGACGGCCGAGAAATAAACAGTTGGCCGAGGACTTGAAGGTGAGGCGCCGAGGTGGGGCCGATGTTATGACAGCGCACGTCGCGCTAAGGCGGTCCCGCCGACCAATCATCTGCTCTCTCGCTCCGGGACCGCGTTCTCCGGCTCCCGGCTCACCCTTCCCCTTCCTACACTTCTACACGACTAACTGCTGATATTTACGTCCTGCGCCAAGATATACTTCGTTATGTTTGGACAGTTGTTGAAGACTACTCGTTAGAGCCAGTGATTTTATGCGGAGAATATAAGTCTGAGCATGAGGTAGACTTCAACAATATACACCTCCACAAACCAACCGTTTATCTCATGACACTGTTCGAAAAGTCGCAGCCGTATTTTATACAGCCCCACAAAATTCGGAAACATTGGCTCTCAACTTCCGTGATTCACCTGAAGACAAAACCTGCCAAAACATGCAGTAGTTTAACTATCCAAGAAATCTAAACGTCACTCTTGGTCGCTCTTTGATTTTCGTATGTGGGAATCGTACCGGACGATGACGCTTGTCGGCGGGGTTTTCTCGGGATCTCCCATCCCCTCCCCCCCCCCTTGTGTTCCGTCGCTGTTCCATAATCGCCTCGTTTCACCCTCATCGGTTCTCAAGATCTCGATGTTAAGAGCCGCCCAAATCTCTTCATTCTTCACTTAACGTCACTAAAATACTTTAAATAATATGCATGTGTTGTCTGGAATTCTTTTTGTTAAATAACTCTGCCCCTACTGACAGTTTTTTTTTCTCTGTCCACAAACTGCACACCGATTGATGGATGTCACTGCGGATGTGTTCTTCTGTTCCATCAAGATGGTCCCTGACTGCCGTCCTCACCACGTTTTACCGCTCCGAGGGGCAGGAGGCCAGACAGCACGTGGTTCACGCCCAACCCCCATAATCACTAATTTCGTAAACACCCAGTAAAACGTGGTACGGATGTCACTATTATGGAAAGGTGTCATCATCTTCCGGTTTTTTTTCTCATGATCTAGGCTGCAGCTACATATAAACGTTTTTAATTCTGTTCGCCCAGAATAAACTGGTTGATGTAGCCTAACGGCTACAGCAGGATGGCGGCAGCTGAAAGGCTGAAGCGAAAGTTTGGTTTCAGTTTTCTTTCCACTAACGCCAATAATTTTTATATTAGAATTTTTTTTCCAAACAAGTTATTTTTCTTTGTGTTCAGCAGCGGCGAATCAATTACGAAGGTAAACACGAAATAATGTTTGTAAGCTCATATATATTTAAACGTCGACACGACGTTGGAGAATCTGATAATCAATAAAAATGTTTGTTACATTAATTTTTATTTACAGATCCATGTGTTTCTATTACTTTGCGTAGTACGTCCAAAATAACTGCATAATAAAGAAAACATTTCAACAGGAAACAATTAATACAACTTTTTTTCATAATATAAGCAAAATATTTCATGTCGCTAGGTACACCTCAATACATGTTATTGAGGACGGGACATACCTATTATAATTTGCGTGAATTCACAACAGCTTCGTAGTAGAATTTCGTCTCTGTTCGTATGTTTTTATGCGTTGTGACGTCCACAGTTATTCTGTGTAGCCTATATCTGTATTTGTTGTCTTCATTACAAGTAGATTTTTTTTTTCGTTTCCTTTTTTATTACTGACTAATGCATTCTGGGGAATTCGCTACGCGTCATTTATAAGATATTGCGGGAAGAGTTCATCATATAGGGCGGGGGTTCACTGAATGGCATGTTGGAGTATATAATGTAAATCGGGAAGTACCCTGAGAAAGCCCACCGATCAATGGCAACGTCCATCATGTTTCCCACAAACAAAAATGTGGGCTTGACCTTTTCTTGTACCGAAGTATTTATGTACGACCAAAATGTGGTCGTGTGGTGAAGCCTGGCTTACCACTGCAACAAACCTAGGATTGTTTTTAATTGTTTTGGGGGGGGGGGATTTCCTGAGGCATAGAGCACATATTTACAACTGCGTTCATCAGTACTTTTTTTATCTACGGAAATTCGTTCATAAATGTTAATATTAATGTAATATTTTTTCAGATGTGCTATTTTTCTTTACAAAGTTGGTAATCGCCATGTGTTGCTTATCCGTGACATAGTAACATGCCCAATGGTGCAATGGGGTTAAGTGGCTGCGTGAACTATTGT